>PVKE010007383.1:0-50899 GCA_004027555.1 Craseonycteris thonglongyai | reverse complement strand
GGCCAAAGGAAGAGAAACAGGACAAAATAAAGGAAGACTATTGATCTTCTGGGATTATATAGATAGGAAACAGGTTGATAGATCTACTCACATAACAATATGTGCTACTCTTGTTAAAGTTTTATTTATTTATTTATTTATTTATTGACAGAGAGCGAGAGAGAGAGAGAGAGATACAGAGACAGAGACAGAGAGAGAATTGAACTGGGGGAGCTCCCCAGTTCAGCATATGGTTCTGCACGGGCCAGGGCTGGGATTCGATCCTTGGTCCAGGTGCTGTAAAGTGAGCTCTTAACCCACTGAGCCATCCCGGCTTCCCCACAATATGTGCTACTCTTCATAAGAAAAGAAAAAAATGATATTGATGGAAGATGTAGAGGCCAGGTAGGCACACCCAGAGGCATGGAATAATTTTTCTGTAGGCTCAGAAAATGAGTTGATGATACTTCAACTAGTATCATCAACTAGTCAACTAGTAGACAGAGCTTCCATGAACGCTGGTGTATATGGAATTATAAAGAACGATTAGGCTTTGAAACCTAAAGGAATTCACCCTGATGGATGCTTTCGACTAGTAACACCTTTATTTCCATTTTCTCTCTTTCAGAAAGAATGTCACTGTCTATCCTATGCCTGTCCCATCACTGCATTTAGGAATCAGATATTTTTGTTTCCTGGTTTCACAGGCGCACAGATAGTAAGAAATTTTGCACCAGGATATATCATGCCCAGAATCTCACCCATAGATGATTTGGATTATTTAGATGTTGGAATTTGGAACTTCTTGAGATTTTGAACTTAGAGTTAATGTTCAAATGAATTGACACTTTGGTGATTTGGGATGCGGTTGATGTATTTTCCATGTAGAATGGATGTGAATTTTTGGAGGTCAGATGTTGAGCTCTACAGGGCTGAAGAATTTATGTTCACCCAAAACTTCAACTTGTCACCTTCTGTGAAAATAGGGTCTTTGTATGTTTAATTAGTTAAGTTAAAATGGGGTCAAAATAGGTTAAGATGGACCCTAAATTTAATATCACTGGTGTCCTTATAAGATAAGAATATTTGAACACAAAGACACAAAAACACACAGGGATAAAAATGCACATAAAGACAGGTGGAGATTAGAATTATGCTGCACCAAACTAAAAAGTGCTTAAGATCACCAAAAGCTGAGAGAGGCAAAGAATGTTGTCTTTAAAAACTTTAGAGGGTGTAATGTGATGATCACACTTTGATTTTAGACTCATAGCTTCCAACTGTGAGAGAATAAATTTCTGTTGTTTTCAGCCACCAAATGTATGGTAATTTTGTTATAACAGTCAAGTAAACTAATGGTCTGATGAATAGATGGGGTAGGGTGGGGCACAGGTCACAGAGGAGAAAATATTTGATTTGACTTTGGAAGGATAAATATGTTTTATAGTGGATGCCAGGATAGCTCAACAGGTTGAGTGCTTGCCTTGCAACCATGAGGTACAGGGATCAAATCCCAGGCCCAGTCCATGCAAACCCCATATGCTGAACTGTGGCACAACTATAACCACAAGGATGATGGCAAAGGTTCTCACCTCCTATGCTAGAGGCCCCCAGTTTGGTTCCTGTCCACGTGGTCCCACATCCATTTCTGTGGAATGAAACTATGTCACAACTAATATACAACTATGGAGATTACTCTGGGCCCTTCCCCTCCTCCTCTCAAAGAATAAAATAAATCTTAAAAAAAAAAAGTTGATCAAATATAAAAAGTATATGTTTTATAGGCAGAAAAGAGTGAGATAGATGAGATAAAAAATGGGTCTCCACTTTGTAAAAAAAGAGAGTTTAATTTCTGAGATAAACCATGGCTTCAGGAATGCCACAGCACTAACGCATATGAATAAATTGTCAATTTTCAAATTTTTGATATTGGCTAGCACTAGGGCAAATTTGCTTTGAAAATCCTAGCAATATAAGATTTGCTTTATACACATACCTATATTTTCTATGATAATGACTATTATTTTTGACTGATTAGAAAAATATATTTGCAGTTTTATTGGGGTATAATGTGATTAACATATAATAAGCTCTGCATAATAAGTGTAGAATTTGATGGTTTTAAATATGTAGATATATGTGAAACCATCACTATAATCAAGACACTATACATGTCTACTACCCATAAATGTTTCACCATGCTTCTTTGCAATCCTGTGATGCCATAGGTCCATTTTCTATTGCTATAAGCTAGTTTGCATTGTCTAAAATTTTATATCAAGGAAACCATATGTACGAACTTATTTCTTTCTCTCACCATAATTGTTTTGTAATTTATCCAGGTTGTTCTATGTGATACTACCAGGCCCTAGTAGACAGAACCTCCATGAGTTGATTTATATCATTTTTCATTATAATGGTAAATCATATTACAATAAAGCAATTTTTGTTAGTCTCTTAACATAATTTTAGTTCAGCTATAAGGGTTAGACTTCTAATTCCAAAGTATTTCCTTGAATGTCAGATCAATCAAAATGTCTGGTGTTATAATCTACCTTTTTTATTCAATATTTATGGATGCTATTAAATGAAAAGTTTCTTGATTGCTAAAGGAAAATGAATATACACACTGAAATGAATGGTGGTTAATTAAAAGTAAAAGAAATTAGAAATTTGATTTTTTACATTTTTTTTTACTGCATGGAGGATTCTAATTTTTTTATAAGTGGTTGAGACAAATGCTTATTAATGCTGATTGATGAAAATATTAAAAGAGAGAATTAAATTTATGTGTGAAAAATATTCAGATGGAAATATCTCATGTTATCCCTCCACAGGTAATTTTTACTTACAAAGACTTCTGCAAAAATGTATTTTGCCAATTTTAATTATCTGACCATTAAGAAGAATGGTTTTCTTTTGCAGGCAGCTAAGAGAATTTCCAACATGTTAATGTGTTTGGAGAGCCCAAAACGAGTTATTATTTTATTTTTAATTCAAACTTGGCTTAGATTTGGTCCTCTAGGAGACATACTGGAAGACATTTGGTTTTGAAAAATAATAAGAATAACAATATTAAGGGTTTATGTTATACACTAATTGTTTTTTCCTATTCCCTAACGTCTGAAAATTCCTCTTGGTTATTTTTCCAAATGTTTTCAGGTGCCCAATGTGTCAAATTTTCACCTGCAGATTTACATGAATATGCTTCCAGTAAGCTTCATGCTGAACAGTATATGGTAAATGCAATAAAAACAGATGGACCTAGGGATAGCTGGAGTCTGAGAAGAAAAACAAAAATAACAACAAAAGCAACAGCAACCTAAATCTGGTCAAATATATCAATGTAGTTCTCATCTTTCATTGGATTGGGAAATGTAGTAGGTATTTTCAGCATAAAATTACCTGCAGTTGAATTACAACTAGGAGAGAAACTGCTCAGCCTTCTCAAATCAATAACACAACTGAAGTAATACAGAATAATGGTATACAATCCCAGGTGTCTCTGTAATAAGTCTCCCAGGGTCAACCCTTGAACTCCATCATCAGTTTTGACTTATCTAAATCCATTATCTGTTGTCTCCTCTCATTAAATTCTACAAATTCTTTCTTCAACTTGATTCTTTAATTATAGAAGTTTCCAATCTCCATAGTCAATAATTAGCCTCCTAACTTTTTCAAACTTGGGTTATTGAAAATATTTCCTGCTCTGATCAAGGCAACATAGTATAGTGGACACTGTGCATGATTTTTCTTAAATGTTTTACTGATTTCAACTCTCAAAGAGATAAGAAAAAATGGCTTTTAAGTTGGAGAGCTAGTAATACTAAACTATGGGTCAAAGACCTGTAGTTTATGTAAAAGAACCCAATATGTTATATTAGTAGAACTTGGTAGTCTATAAATATCCATTCCTATTTCTGACTCAGGCCCAAGGTTGAATTTACAAAAAAATATTCTGCACCCTATTTTCTCTGAAGGTTAAAAAACAGCCCAATATATTAAATATTGATTAGGGTTATCACAGCATAAGTTTTAATTTTATTCTACTGCCTCTCCAGGTCCATTTCCCATCATTCCATAGGCTTCTATCTGCCCTGAGATAGGAAGTAAAACTGTCAAGACCAATAGGAGGATACAAGTATCTTCATGGTTCAGATAATAAACAATGATAGCTTGAACTAAACATAGATATGCTCAAGAATGGTCAAAATTTGGACATTACAGACATTGAAATAAGAACCCATGCAGTTTGAGAAGATATTTAATGGCAAAGGGAAGGTGGTGAAGTAGGAAGATTCAAAGATGATTTCTAAGATTCTTGTTTGAGGAACAGAAAAAATACCAAGTGTTTAGGAGTTTGAAAAACCTAGGCAAAGGACAAATTTAGGGGATAGATACATATAAAATCTGGAAAGAAATAGAAGATACAATAATGTTTTCATTCATAATGATATTATTTTTAATAAATTTTATTTCATTATTAATATATCTGGAGTTTTAAATTTTCAGTTTGTCTATTTGTCTTGTATATTAATATTAAAAACCATCACTTTTTTATACTCCCCAGAAACAACTGATTTTAAATACAAATATAAAGATAGGTTGAATATAATGATAAAAATAGACAATGAAAACACCACTCAAATGAAATCTTAAGGTCTACACTAATCACAGGCAAGTTAAACTTTAGAATGTTGGACATTACTAGGGGAAACAAGGAATACATCACATTGATAAAATGGCCAATTCACCATGAAGACATAGCAATTCCAAATGTGTACAAGCTTAGTAACTGTATTTCACAATATAGAAAACAAAAACTGATAAAATATAAAAGAAGATGATTATATCATGAGATCTCATCATTTATCTCCTAATAATTTAAAGAACATGTAGATTGATAATCACTAATCATATAGTACACTTGAACAAACAGCAATAGCAAGAAATTTGACATGATTTTTATATAACATGCTACCTGACCATCATATACACACCCTTCTCTAGTGCACATGGAACATTCTCAAAAAAGTCCCCACCAAAAAAGACAATATCCTGGACCATAAAAGTAAGTCTTATTATTTATTAAAGTGTTAAAACCATAGAGATTATGTTCTCTGACCACAAGAATCATATTATAATTCAATAGCAGAAAGATGGCTGAGGGAGTGTTTGTTACATTTATCCACTATAAACTTATTTTTCACCCTCTTTCCATAGTACTCTTTGGAAGGAAGTCACTATGGACAGCCCGCATTAAGGACAAGGAAACTCTGCTTGACCTCCTTGAGAGTAGAGTATCTATATACATATTTTGGAATTCTGCTCCACAGGATATGTCTCACCTGCCCTCATGCTATTCTGAATATTTGTGTTACCCCCAAATTCATATGTTGAAATCTTCATGTCCAATGTGATGGTATTCAGATATGGTGCCTTTGGAAAGTGCCTAGGTCATGATAGTGGGACCCTTGTGAATAGGATTCGTGTTCTTATAAAAGAAACCTCACAGAGATCCCTAGCCCTTTCCACATTGTGAGGACACAATGGAAAAAGAACCCTCTATGAACCAGGAAGTCCTCCCCAAACACCAAACCTGTGGGTGCCATCATATTGAACTTCCCAGCCTCCAGAATGGTGAGAAATAAATGTTTGTTACTCATAAGCCATCAGCTTATGCTATTTATGTTGTAGCAGCCGGAATGGACTAAGTTACCCAATTTGTCAACTTGCGTATTCAATAATTTATTTATATCAATATGGATGCATGGATATTAACTTTAAATTTGTGTGACCATCCAATACAATGCTATTTATTTTGTTGCTCAAACTGTCCCTACTTTAATTGTGGGGAGCTCTTTCAATTACTTGGCTCCTGTGACCTTTTGGACATACACTCTGGGTAGTGGGTGTTTGTTGTTTGTTTTATGAGTCCTTTCTTTCTTTCTGGCACTAAAAGAGGCCCCAGGCCTCTCTTGTATATTCTATATCCCAGTCCTAGCGTCAGCTACTTCTCCAAGGAGCTGTGTTTCTTTTTATGGTAGAACAATATTACAAACGAAGACCTGGGGGTGAGTTGTACTCACTGTTAACAAGGTGATGTTGTTTCTGCACCCTCTCAGCTGCCAGAGCGAGATATACAAGTGTTGTCGGAAATTATCCAGCCATATAATATGAAAAATAGAGGCAGCTATGGTTGGATTTTTTTCTGGACAGCCCTCGTATGTGTCTTTGTGACTTTTTATTAACAGAAATTATACTTTTAGTTGTCCAAATTTTAGGGTTGTTTTTTTTTTGTTATTTTTAACTTTTATTTATTTATTCATTTATTTATTTATTTATTTATTTATTTATTTATTTATTTATTTATTGTTACATTTACTAGGGTGATGGTGGTTGGTAAAAATTACATAGGTTTCAGGTGTACAATTCTACATTACATGGTCTATGTGCATTATGTGCTCATCACCCAGAGTTCTTTTTCCATCACCGTATATTTGATGCTGCCTCCCTTACCTCTTCCCCTTACCCTCAAATTTTAGTTTTTGAAATGTTTTGTTTCATAAGTCCTTCATCATTGCAAATTCAGGGATATTTAAACTATGATTATTTTAAAGACTATGTTGTTTTACTTTTCACCCTTATTTTTATTTTGACTTGCAGTTTTTCTGAGTTTACTATCTGTGTATCTCATGACTTATCAGTCAAACTTTATTTTTTCCATATAGATACCTAATTGACTAGAACAATTTATTTAAAAGACTATCTTTTTTTCCATAAGTTAATGGCAATGAGTTTGTATATAGAATATAAAAAGAACTGTTGCAAAGCAGTAAGATTAAGGAACAATTATAATCTTAATTTATTGTCCCTAATATGAGATTAGATTAGGGACAATAATGTAAAAGAAATCTGGTCACAAAACTTGAATTGCAATTTACAAATAAGCATACCAAGTCATCAGATAAGTATGTGAAACCATTCTCTATTTTATTAGTCATCAAATAAAAGAAAATTGAAAGCACAAGGAGATATGATTATATTATATAATGATCTAAATGTTTAAATTTAAAAGACTGAAAATATGTGGTGGTGAAATAGTGATGAGAAGGAATTCTTATTCACTACTGTGGATGTATTTATTGGTACAATTTCTTTGAAAACTTAGCATTGTTGGGGAAGCCAAGATGGCTCAGTGGGTTAAGTGCTCACTTTGCAGCCCCAGGGACTGAGGACCAAATCCTGGCCCCGGCCTGTGTGGACCCATATGCTGAACTGGGGTGTGCTTCCATTGTGGGAGATGCCCAGTTTGGTTCTCACCCCCAAGTTTGGTCCCTGGCTTGAGGGGGTGTGCCTCCCATGTGGAGGCCCCCAGCCAAGTTCCTGCCCTGCACAGCCCCTGCCCACCTGTGTGGAACAAAACCTTGTCAAAAACTGATGATGTATAACTATGGAGACTGCTCTGGGCCCTTCCCCTTCTCTCTGTATCTTTGTCTCTGTCAAAAACAATAAAATAAATCTTAAAAAATAAAAAAAGACTATTAACATTGTTTAGTATAGTTGAACATATTCAGGTATCTACCCAGTAGAAATGACTGCACCTGTGACCAAAGACATGTACACGAATGGTCATAGCAGGTTTCATAGCCCCTGTGGGAAACAAAATAAATATCTATTGAGAGTAGCCTGGTTCTTCCACTGGGTCATTCATGTTGGCTTGGATTATAGTGGCTCCTATAATCTTACCCTCTGCCAACCACCCCTCTAGCCTTTTCAGCTGCCTCGATTACACATCCTCCCCATTGTAGTGCCAGGATGACTCACCACGTGCATGAGCTGGTCCTCTGATGGCAGTGGCCTCATGGACCCCTTAGATGGCCACCCCTCAGTGCTTCAGGCGCTGTCTCTGCAGTCATCACTGCCTCACAAGGTGGAGGGAGAATCCGGGGGCACGGGCCTCGCCCACCACACACCTACCACTGCTTCTGCCTCCCTCAGCCACTGCCTCTGTCAAAATGGATCTGGAGAACAAGAACTTGCTAGAACTCATGACCGAGAAATACTAGCTCGAACCTCCCTTCCCTTACACCATGCAGTTGCTGATGGCAGACATTGAGTCGCTTCAGAAAGAGCTTTCAGAAAAGGATGGTAAGGAGAATGGCTTGCATTTATTTTCTCACAAGAACATGGAACTGAAGGTGCAGGTACTGATCCCTGTCAAGCAATACCCCAAATTTAATATTAAGGGGACAATCCTTGGACCGTAAGGGTATACCACCAAAAGACTGCAAGAAGAGACTAGTGCACAGGGCTCTGTGCTGGGAAAGGGCTCAGTGAGACACAAAGCCAAGGAGGAAGAGATGTACAAAGATTGAGACCCCAAATATGCCCACTTGACCATGACTCTCTGCAGGTCTTTGTGGAAGACTTAAGACTCCCATGTGAAGTTTATGCTCTTGGCCTAAGCTATAGAGGAAGCCAGGACATTTCTAGCACCAGATATGACACATGATATGTGACAGGAGAAGTTTCTGGAACTTTTCTACTTGAATGGAGGACTGGAGCCCTCTCACAGACATGGGATGCCAGTGAGAGTCCAAGAAGCTGCCCCTTCATGGTGTTGTGCCATCTCAGGGGACTTGGGTGCATGGTCCACCAGTGAGAGGAGCCATCTCTGGAGATGCCATCATGACTCAAGGAGTGCCACCCTCACCTACTGTGAGGTGTGCTCTAGCAGCCAAAACCTGGACAGCAGCTATCTAGAGAATACCTTTGCTTCCACTCCCCGTACCAGAAACACATAAAGAACATGGATATGATGATACATATGCAGGACAGCGCTATGAAGGCTATGAAGGCTGTGACAGCCACAGCCAAGAGGACTCAGAATATTATGACTGAGGACATGGGGAGGTTCAAGAGCCTCGTGAAGCATATGGCCAAGACACTGGAATGGGACCAAACAATCGCTGAAGGCCTCTCCAGCTAGCCCAGAGAGCACATATGGATGTGATTAAAAACAAACACGAGGGGGAAATATTCGTTATGAGCACAGTTGTTACAGATTTCTCAGACCTCCCAGGATTCCTGTCACCTTACTCACAACAGACAAGTAATTACCTAAGTGTTTTTCTGTGGGGTCCCCCGCTTCCCCGCCAACTCCACTCTTGACTCTGCATTCTGACTTCTGTATGTAGTATTTTAAGTGAGTTCAAATAGATTTAGAGATACAAATTATTTCTTAAGTGTGTAGATGTATTTTTTTCTTTGTTGTTTAAATATAAACAGAAATACACCTTTTATAATTAACAAAAAGGTTGAATGTAACACACACACACACACACACACACACAAAACTTTTAGTTTCGAAAGTGACATTGCTTCCTTAAAGGTTCTGAAGTTAAGGCTTGTTCACTTTATCTTAATTTTGATATGAGGCATACCTTGAAGTGGTAGTTGCAGAATCCAAAACAAGGCTACGTTTCAAAATTTAGGGCTGTTTTAAGATCTAAAATCACAAAGATTAATAGCATTAGGTGCCACCATGTAAAAGTGAGCTCAGATGTCTCTAGAAAAATGTAGAATTCTATACCTGGAACCTATGTAATTTTACTAAGCAAGGTCACCCCAATAAATTTAATAAAAAATAACAGCACATCATGGTTGACCCTTAAGATTAAATTTGAATATGAAAGATCCTGACGAATTAAAGAGTCAATGCCATTTAAACATTAATCGATTTAAAAAGAACAAAAAAATTAAATTTGTGAAACCAACTTTTTCATGACTGTTTTGAAATACAGTGTTGAGAGATACTTAACAGCGAGTAGGTTTTGAAAAGATTGATTGGAGGAGAGAGGCTGACCAAGTGACAAATTTGATGCAGAGCTTTCTATCCACAAACAGTCTTTCAATAGTGGTACTAATGATTGAAATTTCAGTATTTAAAAAGACAGAGTATTTTGTTCATCTGAGACTGCACTCCAGAAAAAGCTCACTTGCACACTAGGGCCGAAAGCTGATGGTTTTGATTTTCTTAAGTTGACAGTTGTCAATATTGAACTGATATCAAGGTATCTAGTCAAGTATGTGTCAACAATAGCACGCTATCCAAAGGGACACTACAGCTGAATGTAAAGGTATCAAAATCCACTTTGCAAATAAATTATAAAGTCCTATTGGATTTGAACCACACTCCTGTTTTGTTATTGGAACATTAAATGCTGCATGTACAAGTCTGCCTAAATAGGTAGCTTAAATTTAAGTCAAAATTTCTGTACCAGTTTGTCAATAAAGTTTAGTCCTGTTTTTAATTAAAGAAAGCAAGTAACCTGGAGAATTAACCATGTTATATTCATACAATGTAACATTGAACTACAATGAAAATAATAACCAGATATTAAGACTTTTGAAGAAAACCTCATACCTTATTATTCCTTTTACATAAAGTTCGAAGATAAGCAAAGCTAATATACAATATTAGAAATCAAGAGAGTGTTTTCTTTGGGGTGGAAAAGAAGGAGGCTTGTCTATCTTCTTAAGCACTGGTAATGCTTTTTTCTTGTCTTTGTTGGTATTTATATGCATTTGTTTAGGTTTATAATAAATCATTGAACTATGGACTTAAAATTGTGGGCTTTTCTGTATGTATGTGATGCTTCAATTAAAAACATTTAAATGTATTACATAAAAATAGGGGGGAAAGAATTAAACAGCATATAAGCAAAATGGTATGCCTTGCTATCACTGATTATCTTGGGATTTGCTACATCTGAAATATATAGAAGTGTCACTTGGAATAAAGATGAATTTAAGGCTTTGTGAGACAAAGTTGCCAAAGGCATAGTCTTTTAAAGGTAAATTGTGCTGCAGATAAAAGGGTCAGGAATTGAAGTAAACAAGTGTATAAACTGATTTGGAATGTGCCTGTTTTAAGGACCTGGAAAATATGCTACAATCCATCCTTTAAAATGACTTGAAATACGGAGAACATCAATAACGGCAATAATTATAAAGATTATTTTCTTTGCAAATTCGTATTTGATGTGCATTAACAACAATTTAATTTATAAGGATTAATGATATTTTGACAAACACCAAAGCAATTAATGATTAACTTAATTATTATAAAGTGCTTCTGCTTGAGATAATGTTTTGCAACTTGGCATTAGCATAATCCATCTGGTTCTTATATTTATGTATATTTAAATGGAAGTGCATAGAATGTTGCATGCTAAATACTAAGAATATATTTAACCAATGCATTATTGCCAAATAAAATGTTTTCTCTCATTTGTTAAAAACATCTCTTGGAAAATATATTTATTCATTTAGTCCTTTGTGAATTTAAGTTTACATTTATTTTTACTGAGTTTAAGATGCACAGAAGCTTTACTTATTTAGCTGTATAACATTAATTCATTTTTCCAGTATTTACCACAAATATTTCTACAATTTTTCTTACAAATAAGGAAAAAAAAAACAATAGTATTTTAACTTTCAGAACCTTAGTCAGTTAAAAAATAAATGATTTATACATGCACACACATACGTAAATACAACACAGTAATTAATTTTCATGACTTTATAAATGCCCTTTGTGAATAATTTGCAATGAGTGACTTATTTGCTTTACAGAAAAGATATGTATTTCTTAATTAAACCTAACTTTCTTTATATGAGTTGTATTTTAAGAGTGAAATTTTGCCATGTAGCTAGTAAATCAAGGCATTCAGAACCTAAAGAGAGTGATTTGAAAACTGGAAGGACAAAATAAAATAAAACAGAAAGTCTCAAACTTATTCAGCCATCTGTTTTAGAGAACTTGACTCTAGATGCACAAGAATCATTATGTTAAGCCTACAGTTTTTTTCTTAATTTACCTAATGTGTTCTGTAAGGACCTTACATCACTAAGTTCTCAGACAATCCTCCTCCATTCTAGACACAAATTCTTGCCAAAAATGTTGGGAAACCATTAGAAATTTCCATTATTGTACAGAAAATTCTAGTTATAATTAAAGCTATTAATGTCACATGAAAGAGCTTTTTTTTTTTAATAAGCAATTCATCACCACTTAACCTTGAATCTTACTCTTAACACACACACACTTCTAGATACAAACACTTATTGCCTAACAGGTCTCTCGTGGACTGAAAAAGTTAATAAAGCTACCAAGAGACACAGAATCAGCAGACAATTTATTGCCAATTGAAAGATTCTAACAGACCGCACAATCCCAAGACAGACCTTTATAGACCAGAACTTGAGGTTTTCACTTCAGGTCAGCGCTGAAACACTGATATCAATGTGCTAAGCAGAGCAGCTGCACCAGTTCAAATAAAAATACTATTTGTTTAGACAAGCCTTGCAGAAATTTCCCCAAACTTCTATCCTAGGAAATTCACACCTTGTAGAAAAGTTTCTGAGAAATCTAATCCATTACATTTTTTTGTTCTGCTATTAAGCAGTATTAAAGATGAGCCATCTGTGCTTTCAAATTATCCTCTTTTAAACTTTTGTTCACTTTTATAAACTTTAGTAAGTACTAGAGATGTAGAGCAATGCAAAATATATCTCTTTATAAAGAATTAAAGAAGTTCTGAAGCCACATTCTTTAGTTTTCTGGTCTTGAAAAATTATTTAAATATCGTGGGCCCTCTTTTATCATTTCTATAATAACACAGCTACTTCTGTGTTCCTTTATCCTGTGGATGTTCAGTGATTTCAAGTGTGTGTGTGTGTGTGTGTGTGTGTGTGTGTGTGCGCGCGCGCGCGCGCTCGTGCACGCATTGCTATAAAAGGAAGATGATAACTGAATTGTGTTTCTTTGTCAGGACTAATTGGGGTTATGTATATAAACAATTGACACGTCATAATGGCAGTGCCTTGTACTTGTCCTGATTTTCCTCATTAGCACCTCCTCTGCCTTTTTCATCTTAGTAAATGGTTATTTCGTCCTTCTAGCTACTTAGGCCAAACCAGGACTTGCTCTTGTCTTCTCTCTTCATCATACATGCCACTTCCCATGCCTACAGAAGACTTTTCCCACTTTCTCTGTGATTCTCAATATCCTCTATGATTAACCTAGTCAAGGCACCCTCATATGTTATCTAACTGTCCTTTCTATATAGTTTATTTTCATTTAATTTTTGACATTCAATATTATATTAATTTCAGTTGGACAACATAGTGGTTAGACATTTATATAATCTAAGAAGTGATCCTCTTGACTAGTCTAGGACCCACCAAGCAAGTTCCTGCCTCAGGACCCTTGCACTTGTCCTTAATCTGCTTTAAAGGCTTTGTCTCCTATCTGTATGGCTCCTTTTAGATACCATTTTAAGTGCCACCCTACCAGAGGTGTCTTTTTTAAGATTTATTTTATTGTTTTGACAGTAAGTGAGACAGAAAGAGTGAGAGAGAGAGA
Organism: Craseonycteris thonglongyai; assembly: GCA_004027555.1. NCBI lineage: Eukaryota > Metazoa > Chordata > Mammalia > Chiroptera > Craseonycteridae > Craseonycteris > Craseonycteris thonglongyai. The sequence goes on along the minus strand of PVKE010007383.1, from coordinate 37,488 downwards.
AGTGGGGAGGGTCCGGAGCACTCTCCACAGTTGTACATCATTAGCTGTGACATGGTTTCATTCCACACAGGTGGATGTGGGACCTTGCAGGGTGGTAACCAAACCAGAGGCCTCCCACATGGGAGATGAGACCTGTCACCACTGTGCCATCCTAGTGGTTACCAGTTGTGCTGTAGTCAAGCATATGGGCTTGTACAGGCTGGGGCCAAGAATTGAACCCCTGACCTGCGATTGTGAGGCAATTGTTCAACCACTGAATCGTTCAACCACTGAGCTCTCCTGGCATCCCTTAGGGAAGTCTTTTCTAATCATATAGTTTATACTAGCCACATATCTGTGACCACATTTTCTTTACCTGGCGTTAAAATTGTCTTCATAATCTCTGCCTACCCCCCATCCCACCCCACACAGTAAACATGTAATTGTTGGTTTATCTTCTGAATTTTCTACGTGTAATATAAGCTATACAAAGATGAGATATTTTGTCTGTTTTATTTTCTTTTGTATTGAGAAGTCTAGAATGTCTGATAGATGATAGGAGCATGATGAATAGCTCCTCCTCTTTAAAGAATAAATAAGTGAATAGATCATATAGCACAGCGTATGTTTGCAATAATGTTCCGTGTATAAAAGGAAGAATCTGAAACAAAATTACTCAAAAGAAAATACTCTTATCTTTGCAAAATATATTCAAAAGAATCCATGAGAGGATGCCAGGATGGCTCAGCAGGTTAAATGCTTGTCTTGTAGCCCTAGGGTCTGAGGATCAAATCCTTGCCCCAGCCCATGTGGACCCATACGCTAACCTGGGGTGTGCCTCCCATGTGGGAGGTCCCCAGTTTGGTTCTTGCTGGGGAGAGCTTCTCATATGGGTGGTCCCCCAGTTCATCCTCCATCTCTTGGGGGCCTGCTTCCTATGTGGGAAGCCCATGGCCGGGTTCCTGCCCTACGTGGCCGCCCCACCCACCTGTGTGAAATGAAACTGTCAAAAACTGATGATGTGCAACTATGGAGATTGCTGTGGGCCCTGCCTTTTCTCTCTGTCTCTTTCTGTCTCTGTCTCTCTGTCAAAACAATAAGTCCTTTTAAAAAAGAATGCAAATTTATAGGAACTGGTTTATCAGGTAAATGTTCACACACATACACATGTACACACATACACACAACACACACATATATGATATCAAAATAATGCTTCTTTACTAAACACTAAGCAGAGGTCTAGCTAGCATAGAGATGATGCTCAATAACCACCTGTTGACTGGATGGGTGAAGTAAAAGATGAGTGGGGATACATGGATGTATCAACGATAAACAGAAATAAATGAATTAAACAAAAATATTCTTGAGTTTAAAATAAATGAAGAAGAGTATGGTGGCATAAGAGGTACATTATCTTACACGAATAAGAACATCACCTTTTGACAGTCATAGATCTACCCAGGAAGGGTACTGTTTTGCCTGCTGGAGGACGTTTATAATAACAGGCACTTTTGTATAGTAGAAAAGATGCAGACTTGGGAGCTAAGCCAACTTGGCTTCATTTTACAGGTCTGCAACTTTATCTCTGAATAACTGTAAATACATTTATTAATCTATAAGATCCTCTGTACTCTCATCTGCAAAAATCGGTAATTGTGTTATATTTTTATAAATTCTAGATATAGTATATGAAAGGTGCTTAAATACAATACACGCTCAAAAATGCTAACTAATATTGTATGATGAAAACAATCATTTCTACTGCCATGTTATTTTTTGGTAAACCATTTAAACTTGTACTCCGCATTACCCTTTAAAAAAACAAACTTTTAAAAATGTTATAAAGAAATGAGTGAAATATCTAGAAAATTACTTTATGTAGGTCTATGTTTTTTTAACTAATTAAATATTGCACTAATTTAGGGAATACTATATTTTACATGTCAGCTAATTACAGGTAAAAATGTATCATACTGGTTAGAACAGTTGCTTTACAATCAGACTTATGCTTCATTTCCTGCGCTGCCACACACACCTGTTTGACATTGGAAACATTAATTAACTTTCTAAGGCTCAGTGAATCTCATCACTAAAATAAGGAGTAAAAACACCTAACTCTTAAGGTTGAGGTGAAGCCTGAAAAATATGTTTTATAGAAAGCCGTAACCTTATGTAAATAAGCTTACACTAAATTATTCTTCATTACCAACTGTGAGGTAAGTAATATTAGTATCCCCATTTGTAGAGGAAAATAGGAGCAGCTGAGTGAGACAGTATGTAATTTGCTGAAGGTCACAATCCTAAGGAAGGGAGAGGTCTAGATTTGCACCTAGAGAATATGGTTCTAGATTATTCTTTTTTTTTCTTTTTTTTTTCTAGATTATTCTTAACCACTTATATTGTCTCTCTATGCTCTCCTTGTAGGAATATGCAATGACTTTGAAGTCATTCCAAAAAAAATGAGATACAATTTTTTTTTTTAAAGAGAGACCTCATTATTTTTATTGTTTTTGACAGAGAGAGAGAGAGATACAGAGACAGAGAGAGAACTGAACTGGGGGCACTCCCCAGTTCAGCACATGGGTCCACACGGGCTGGGGCCAGGACTCGATCCTCGGTCCTCGGCGCTGCAAAGTGAGCGCTCAACCCACTGAGCCATCTCGGCTTCCCCCAATATGTTTTTTATGTTCCTAGTAGCCAGCAAAACACCACACAGATTCCACCTTAGCTGAAGTGTTATGGCTTTTAAATTAAGACTATACTTCCCTAACAAGGGTTGAAAACTCAGGTGATGTAGATTGTTTTTCCTATGAAAATATTTTTAATTTCTTCTTAGAATTCAAAGGAATTATATGATTTGTAGTAAGCTGGGACTTACAGTTAACTGTTGGATTTTATCTAGTCTATAATATGACAGATATTGATACTGATGTATAATATCTGGAAAAATGGGAAGTGACAGTTGAAACTGTATCAAATTTAATTTTATGATATTTGCATTTATGTTGTGACATTCTGCCATTGATCAGCTCTCTGACTTGGGATGATGGCCTTTATCTCTTTGATCTTCAGTTTTTTCATGTGTGAAATCTGAACTTACACTTCACAGAGTTGTGACCATCAAATGGAACAATTTAAACTACTAACACAGTTTGTAAATTGTAAACATTAACTTAGTGTGGTTAGTGATAAATTATTCCAATTTCAGTTTTGAATTAATGGCTTATTCAACCCAGAAACTCCACTCTACATCTTTATGTCTGGACATGAGTTTTTACCCATGCCACAGTTTTCTAAAGATACATGTAAGCTATGAAACTTCAAAGAAAGAGTAGCCTGTTTTCCCCTTAAGAGATATTAATTTAATATTGGATACACTGACATCCCTCTTTAAAGGTAATATGTGGAACCTGATTTAGCCTGTTCTTAATAAGTCATGATTTTGAGAAAATGAGTGTCTGAATTGAACATCATACAGAGTGATCCTGTCACAGAATTTGATTGAATAAGCTGCTGTTATGCCATGAATACCCTCTTTATATAACCTTTACTTTGGGGCACCTTTGATCAAATTTTCACCCATTTCATCTCCTGTTCATAGGATTGTTAGTAATAAAAGCAACTTGTAGTCAATGCTTCTAATTTATTTTCTATATTCTGCTATGGAAGAAAATATTTCAAAACAAGTGCATTAAGATTATTACAACAGAATAAGTATGGAGTGAGAATCAATAGTCTCTTCTAGAATAAGACATGCAGATTTTGGCAAAAAAAATACACACACATATACATGCATACATACATACATGTGTGTGTGTGTGTATGTGTGTGTGTGTGTGTGTGTGTGTGTGTGTAGTGGCTGGTGAATCTCCCTACAGATTGGGAGATTTGCTGATTTTGGAGAAAATCTTAACTGCAGGTAACTAGTGTATACAATGCACTTCCAAAATATTGAAAGCATCACATATCTGGGTCAAATAAAAAAAGTCATGATCACTTTTATAAAGCATTCTAAAATAGTTCAGAAAATAGACAAACATCTTAGAGTTCATTACTAAACTACTGAGTTGCTTTGGGCCAAAAAGTTCTGAAATTTACATAGAAATTTTCTATATCAGGTGAAGGTTGTTGCTGAAAGAGGAGATTAATGTAGTTTTCACGTCTAGAAAATATAAAAAAGGTAAATGTTACCGATATATTTTAGATATGTACACTACTTGACTTTAAACAACTATTTTTAGGTACAGCAAATGTCATTTTCAACACATTTAGATATTTGCACTGAATATATGCAAAAAAAACTTTTGCAATTCCAAAACAAAGAAAACAGGAAAACAGTTCATTTCAAACTATATTTGACAAGTTTAGATTACCAGGAACAAAACCCATTTTGGGACTTTCAGAATTATCTGCAGCATATGTCTAATTACCCCCTCTACATAAAGGAGGAGGGTTTTGTTTACCCATAGTTACAATGTGTTCATATTTCCAAATTACAAGTTTAACCACAGAAACGATAAGGCATAATGAATTCCACAATACTTTCACTCCACATAGAGTATGGAATAAGCCTGAAAGAGTAGATGAGCCTATATAATTCAGTTATCAGGCCAGGTTCTGCTACTTTATTGGTTTTTCTACAAATTTTTCAAATTCACCTGTTACACTCTGCGCTTATCTAATAATGGAATATTATAAAGCAAATTAATTTTTGTTGTCAGGCTTATTTTAAAGGTACAGTGAGGCTTCCTGTGACTAATTTCCATTACAAACATAGCTTGAACTGCAGGAATGTTCTGAAAAAGTTTGTGGATAATAAATGGACGGAAGATAAAAGCTTTTTCACTAATGAGAGAAAGAAATACTCAGTACTGCTGACCTGCCATTGGTTTCATCTTCCTTCAGGAAAAGTAAGTTTACTTGCATTTACTTTTCAAGCTGTTATTAATTCTCAACTCTGAAAGGATTGGGAAATTATTATATATACTCTTTGAGGTCAGTGTGTTCTCAGAAGATGCTGTGTTACCTAAACTATAATAGAGCAAATTATATAAAACTATTGATGTCGTGAATCTTTGTATCTTATAGATACTGGTTTATTTGTGATTTGCCAATAATGTAGAAATATCTCATTTATTGTGTGTTAAACATTTATTTGATTAAAAAGTGGGAATTCTAATTTAAAAAATTGAGGATGGTTGGTGAATATAGTAGGGTTGGCTGAGTGCATCCTTGTAACTTATGACCGATTTAGGTTGGAAAGCTCTTTAGCTGCACTTCTAGAACATGTTCTTTGGTCATATTAGTTTGATTTGTTAAACAGCTATTTAGCAAACGTAAAGGTAAAGTATGGAAAGAAAACAGGCATATTGAGTTGCTTGTTATTATTCTAGTTGAGGCCTCTTTCTTTTCAAAGTACAAGCAAAGTGATAGTTATCACATATTATAACCATCATGGGAGAGATGAGAAAGAAAAAGAGAGCAAGAACAAGAATTTTAGGGGGAAATTTGAATTAAGGCATGCATTCTAAGAATATTTTATTTATTTAGTACATTAAAATTTAATATTAGCTCAGGTTTAATTTTTGTCTGTACTTACTGCCAGAAATTTTAAGCATTTGAAATATTAGGTTAGTAGTTTCCAACTAAGGTCATATAGTTGTAAAATTAAAGCTACAGAAAATGCTGTTTAAGTTATAACAAAGTATGAGTATGAAAAGGTCCTCCTTTCTTTTTTCATTTTTTTATTATGGAAATAAATGACTATAGTTATTTTACAACTAAGCAGTTCTGCTGATTTATATCATTAATTTCTTTCAGATTAATTTTCCCAAAATACAGCTAGCTATTATCTAAACAGAATTTTTCTGATCAATTATCTTCATATTTCTACTGTATATTAAATAGACTCTAACAAAATAGCACATAATCTAAGCTGTCAATAATGTTATGCAAATTTAGCATTACATTCCTATTGACCATTACTCTCCTTTTGATACACACCAGCTCTCTAGCTAAGTAATTTGCCATTCTGTAAATATACAGTGTGTGTGTGTATATGTGTGTGTTTGTATGCCTGTGCATGCACATGTGTGTATGTGTGCTGGTATTATTAAAAATCCCTGTAAGCTATATCTCATAGCCCATCTCAGCTCTCGCTTGTTAACTAATTCTTCTTGTTCTTTTTCTGCCAGAAGTACTATAATCACCTCCTTTCCTGAATTATTTAGTGCTTTAATTCTTTCAAAGAGCCTAGAGCATATTTTAATTTATATATACAACATATAAACATCAATATACATTATATAATCTATACATATATTACAAAATGTAAATATATGTATATTTGAATATGTGCATATATTATATGGTCTTCAACATCTGATAAGTCAATGAAAGGTTCATGCCACTGAAAATTTCAATTGCATCATCATTTGAAATATGTATTTCCTCCAGTCTCCTTGTCCATCCCATCTCATAGCCGTTTCCTAGACTTTTTTTTTACTGCCCATAAATACATGACATGCAAAAGCTTGACTTAAAGAAAACTCTTATGTCTTCTAACATTTCAACTCACTGAAATGTATTCAACAGCTCCTTTGTTTTTTTTGAATCATTCAATCCATTGACTCTACCACTTTTTTGAGTGTCTACCACTATCAGCAGGTCTGCAATTCACTCTAATACACAGCTTATGTTCCTTAATTTCGCCATTACTACAAACAAAACACATCACCCACTCTTCCTCTGTGTTTCTCACTTGGAAAAACCCCAACTGTGATCACATGCAACACTCTACTTAATTTGCAGAAACAAAGATGCTGGCTTGCCTCCTTTAAATGTATGAGTAGAAAAGTGGCATATGCATGATCACAGGAGCTTATCAATAACCCTCGTTTTCATTGGTAGTTCACTTTTTCAGTATCAGGGACAATAATTCTATACTTTCTCCTCTCAAGGAGAAATTCTTGGATTGACTCCTAGAATTACTAAGTGTGCAGCAATATTTCTCACATATGATTTGGCACTGTGGTTTTTTCTCACCCTGTATTTCTGAGGATTAATTATATGCAATCTTTATATTGTGAGACTAAACCTTTCTAATCCATTGCTAATATCTTTCTTTCATACAATTTTTTAACCTCTCTTTATATGCTATTTGCATCTTTCTGTCTCTCATCTCATCGCTTGTAGGGCAGGAAAGAGTAAAAGTCTTTGTGAAGAACATCATCTTGATCAAATCCCATTTTTCTAGATAAAATATTTTATACTTTGAACATAATTATATACATGTAGATAACACTAAAATCTACATTTTGAGCTTTGATATTTTTCCTGTCCTTCAGACCCTGCCTATTTTAAAACATTAGCTTTTTGGGGAAGCCAGGATGGCTCAGTGGGTTAAGTGCTCACTTTGCAGCGCCAGGGACCGAGGATCGAGTCCCGGCCCCGGCCAGTGCGGACCCATGTGCTGAACTGGGGAGTTCCCCCAGTTCAGTTCTCTCTCAGTCTGTCTCTGTATCTCTCTCTCTCTGTCAAAGACAATCAAAATAAATAAATAAATAAATACATAAATAAGATTTCCTGCAGCACTTCAAAATCTTCCTAACATTGCCTTTTAATTTTTTATGTTTTGTATTCACTGTATTGAGCTAACAATTAGTGAGTATATGTCTGTCTTGATTATCTTTCTGCCTCTAGAACTAGCACATTGCCTGGAACAGAGTAACCTTTTAATAAATGTTCATTAATAAATGAATAAATAGATTACATGAATCAACAAACAAACCCAATCTATACAAATATCTTCACTTAACTTTTATCAACAAATTATCCCTACCAAAAAAGATGTGCTATCATTTCTTAATAAAAACCATCTAAATACTCAGTATGTTTTAAATCAAAATGTCTGCATATTATTGAAACAAAGCTTTTAATCTACATGATTATGAAAAAACATTGTTTCTCAATTGTGAATAATTTTTCCCTCAGATGAATGTTGGTGATATCTGGAGACATTTTTATAGTCTTTATTGAGAGTTGCCACTGACATCTGATAGAGGCTAGAAAGTTTGCTAAAAATCCTTATAATGCACAGGACAGCCCTCTCCCTCTACTTCTTCAACAAACAATTAACTGGCCCAATGTTTTAATAGTATTGGTGCTTGAAAATATTCTATAAAATGCAGCAGGAGACAACTTGCCAATTATTACATAATAAGGTTTAAGAATATGAACTTTCCAGTTTACATTATTATAGAATAAAATAAACAGAAGGAGTGGCACTTCTTTTTTTAACCTTCCACAGAATTAGCACTTAAACCTCAAAGTGGAAACAAAGAACTTTAGGGTCCCTGAATCAAGTGAACCTATATAAGTATCCAGACTCCATAGATTACTCATGCCACACAAAGATAGTAGCTCACTAGCTGTGAGAAACACCAGTAAGAAGCTGGGGAGTATTTAAGCACAACCTGTGTTTTAAAGAGAGGTACAAAGTTTTGGAGTCATAACTTTTTTAGGACTTCCTAAAAAATGGTTGAACAAGTTTTGGTATAAACATTAACTTAGTTTCTTCCACACCCTCTTTTTGGCAGCCTGTGTAAGCAGAAGACCAGAGTAAGAAAGACTAGAAAATCCTGGAACTTGCATATAATCAAATGCAGAATGAAAATGTGTATATTTCTTCTCTGTCCCTATGGGAATTGCCCCATCCTAAAGCCAAGTAATGAGACTTCAAAGCACCATTACTAGAAATCGGAAGTACTTACCAAAATAGGACACTGGTATCTTTTCTCTGATTTGAACAGTTGTTCATGCAGGAGACTAGTTGATCTTTTTCCTGTGCTCATGTAGCAGGGAAGCATAGATTTTGACAGAGATGGCAAGGTATAAAGTGGGGATGACAGTGGAACATCCTGCATACATACTTTTCCAACATGAGATGGCCAGATTGAAGTTCTCCATGGGTCAAGTGAAATTACAGAGTGTAGTCAGAATTAATATGTCTTGCTGTTGCCTCAACTTAGTTGACCCATTTGAGGTGAATTCTGAGAATAAGAAGCTGTAGAGTGTGCACTACATGATGAGAATCAAAGTAGGAGGTTAGAGCAAAGGTAAATAATGAGCAAGATCTCTCTAGTCAGAGAAGCATGCAATTGGTTTTAGTGGGTACTGACATGTGTACTCACTGAGAAATGAGTTTTTGAATGCCTGAAATATAAAAAAATATGGACAGTGTCTCTTTGTCAAAAATTCTTTCTTATGATTCTAGTATATGAGCACCTAGACCTAGAAAAATGATAAAAGGAGCAAACTAGACTGTTACCTTTTCAGACAATGGAAGTAGGAAGGAAATATAATTAAATTAGATATGACTTGGATTTTTAACTGAGGAGCCAGAAGATTTAGGGAGCTATGGGCATAGCCCAAGTGACAAAGGATGAAATTCAGACTGGGTGGCGTATAGTAGAAATGAGGCACGGTAGTAGGCATTCAGAGCAGATTTATTTGTTGACTTCTATGTCTTTAATTAAACTGAACCTCTGCAAGTATTTACTTTTGCTATAGCATTTTTATATTCTACTATATCCCTTCAATTAGTTGTGACTTCTAATTAATATATTTGTTCTCCATTTAATCACTGACAGCATGTTCCAGGTTGGAAAGATAGCCACACCAGTATCATATATATATATATATATATATATATATATATATATATATATATATATATATATTTTTTTTTTTTTTTTTTTTTTTTTTTTTTTTTTTTTTTTTTTTTTTTTTTTTTTTTTTTTTTTTTTTGACAGAGAGAGAGAGAGAGAGATACAGAGAGAGAACTGAAATGGGGACACTCCCCAGTTCAGCATATGGTTCCGCACGGGCCGGGGCCGGGATTCAATCCTCAGTCCCCAGCGCTGCAAAGTGAGTGCCTAACCCACTGAGCCGTCCGGCTTCCCCCAGTATCTTAATAAATCAGTAAATCGGAGACTATTGCTACTTTAATTTCTGAGCATGATAAAAGAAGAGGAATGTGATTTTCAAATATATATAATATTCTTTTATGTAAATGCAATGTGGTCAGTTTGGAAGCTCTTCCAGTGTTGGACACTAATATGCTGAATAAGTTCTTTTGACTGAAATTTGAAATATGGCCAAATTTATTGGTAAATTTTTAGTTCTGTTTTTGGTTTTTTTTATCTTCAACAAGGTTTTCTAAATAAATACATCTTTAAACACTCTCAAACCTTTAGTAGGAGGTAGTTTTAGTGGAACAAATTTATATGTAAGTATTGCTATACACAATTTTACTTTTTGTTTAATTACTCAATGATCCATTTATAACATTTTTAAAGATGTATTTTTATTATTTTGACAGAAAGACAGAGAGAATGGGGAGGGTCCAGAGCAGTCTTCATAGTTTCACGTCATTAGTGTTCAATATAGTTCCACTTCACAGGGGGGTGCAGGGTTGTGCAGGGGAGGAACTGGACTGCGGGCTTTCCACATGGGAAGCATGCCCCTGCTGGGGGACTTCTACATGGGAAGAACCCCCTGTGATAACAGAGCTGGAGGCACACCCCAGTTCAGCATATGGGTCTGTAAGGGCCGGGTCCAGGATTTGATTCTCAGACTCTGGGGCTGCAAGCTGAGTGCTCAACCCACTGAGTCATCCTGGCATCTCCCATCTATAACTTTTAATATTAGAAGAGAAAAGTTCATATTACATATGAAAGAAAATGAATCTCTGTATATGCAATATGTATTTTTATACAAAAGTGCAGAAGTCATGTATTTGGTGATCTGAGTCAGCTTCAAATCCCATCTTTGAGGCAGAACTTGCTTCAAGCCATCCTAAATAATTCAAGCCCTGCAACACTAATAATAATAGCCATTTACAATATTAGGATATTAAATCTACTAACTGGTTTTGATTTTTTACACATTTAATTCCATATTGAATTTATTTATTTATTTATTTATTTTTATTTTTATTTTTATTTTTTATTTTATTTTTTTATTCTTGACAAAGAGAGAGAGAGAGAGAGAGAGAGAGAGAGAGAGAGATACAGAGACAGAGACAGAGAGAGAACTGAACTAGGGGAGCTCCCAGTTCAGCATATGGGTCCGCACGGGCCGGGGTCGGGACTTGATCCCTGGTCCCCAGCGCTGCAAAGTGAGCGCTTAACCCACTGAGCCATCCCGGCTTCCCCATCCATATTGAATTTAATGTAAGAAGCATGTCTGGACAAATAATATATTTTTACATACAAGCTGTCATTTTTGGAGGGGAATACAAAGTTTTACAACTCGCAGGTCTCAATCAAAGAGTTATAAAACTACATTATTTCTATTTCCCCCATTTTCAATCTTTCCTAATAATTTAAAAATCATATTGATAACTTCAATAATATTTCAACCTAATCTAAAATTTTAACTTACTGCAAGCTACTTTAGCTAGAATTTGTTGTCCTGTCTACCCAAACTCCTCTGGGAAAAGTAGGGTCATACAAGGGACTGGCCACGTCCTATGTGCTCCTTGATTATTTTCATAATATTAATACACAATTCATCTTACTACATGTATCTATCTATTCCATTAGAACAAACATTGTGTATTCAATTTCTTCTCAGTCCAATGCCCAGCATATAAAAAGCATTTAATAATAAATATTGAATTATTTTTTTCACTATATTCAGTGGAAATTAATTCATTTCAGTGTTTCCCTCATTCTCTCAGTTATCCCTTTTTGTCATTGTTTGTTTCCATTTTTAAAGCAGTTTCCAATTTGAACTATATTTCTATCGACATAAGGTGAGAAATAAAAATAAATAAATAAATAAATAAATAAATAAATAAAAGAATTGCTAATCTACTTGGTGCATCAACTGGAAAAGGCCAAATACAAAATTGATTGCCAAAACAGCTATGCATTCCTGTCAATTTCTGCCTGCTGAAAACACTTCTTTCACAGCAGCCAGCAATGAAGAGATTTAGAGCCAAAAGCAATGAGTCCGCTTTCCTTTCCAACTTGTATCGTGTTGTGCATTTGGAAACAAGAGCTAAGATATTTTATTCATCTCTTGTTACCAAAAGAAGCTAAACAGTTTCGTGATATCTTTCAATACAGGTAATTGGTGAAGCTCAAAAAACTGTTAAACATGCCTTGATTATGAAATCTGGAAGCATTATATCAAGTTTCTTGAAGACGTACTGTTTTTGAAAGGAATATTTCTCTTAGTAACCCCTAAAAGATATATTCTGTAAAACCTACTGATCAAAAAGACAACATGTAGAAAGTATGGGTGTGTAAATTGCAAACTAGACCATAGTTCTAATGTCCCAGTGATCTAATCTTGTGATCATATGTGTTATGTAACTATAAGCATGGATCTATGACAAGGGCATGCTAAGCACCATTTTGTGCCTCTGAGAATGAGACAGCTAAGTGTAACATTGAAAATGTATTTGGCACACATGGGATTTTAACAATTATAATCCATTTTCTAGGACCAATTCCAATAATTGTATCTAACTCAAAATTACACAGCAGGGCCACCATGGTTGCTAGTATACAGTGTACTACTTGTGTGTACAGTGTCACCTCCCATGGAGTCTGGCAATGTGGTATCCCTAACTCACAGAAGACAGTATTCAAAAATATTATACTAAATACTTTGGTTAGATAGAAAGAAAGATAGATAGATAGATAGATAGATAGATAGATAGATAGATAGATACACACACACATATAGAAACAAATACATACAGTATAGACAAGTAGAAAAACAGAGATAAAGGTATACAGACTCCGGCAGAAGTAACACCTTTTTTAATGAGCTGGTAATCTATACCAAATATTTTACTACAAAACCATCAGCATGAAATTCTCTAACAAAACAATATTACACTCAAGCACATTAAATGATATGTTAGGTGAAATGTTCAAATTGCTGTCCATCTTATGTGAGACAAAGCAAGTCTTATGACGTTATAGCATTACTTCCTGGACCCTGTAGATATATTAATTATAATAGCTAGATACATTTATATGTATATATCTATACCTATATCTTACCTACACTATGCCTATATTTATATCTTTATATATACATATATATATGTGTATGTGTGTGTATCTTGACAACCAAGCACCCTGTTCACATTTCAGCCTAGAAGACAGTGCCTAATATAGTTTCTATTCATAATCTTTCAAATGTTTTCTTTAAAAGATTCTCATTTAAATTACATTCCTCCAAATTTTACTCAATACCTTATAATTTTCATAAAGAACCAAGCAATAGTAAATGCAAATGACCCTTTTCTTTTCTATAGAGACTAAAAAATACTTAAACACCAAATAAACACAAAGTGCAGTGCAATGCACGTTCTGTGGGGAGTCCATAAACTGAGTCTAATGAGGGTGCCATCAATTCACATCTTACCTTTGGGTTCACTCCAAGACATAATGGATCTGAAATCGTTTTGTTATTGTCATAATCATTACTGTTGTTATCTTTCTCTTAGTTTATTTTCTCTGTTATGGAATGCAGGATACACATTTTGAAATTCATTCAATTTAAATCCAGATATCGGGATTCTTTATAGTGAAGTCTTTAATACAGTTTAATAAATTCTGTTGTACTGCAACTTGAATAACACATAATTGACAATCCATAATTATTTTTGTTGGTGGGTACATCTTCCTTGAAATATAGAACGAACAACGAATCCTCAGCAAATGTTCAAAGACTCTCACCACTCCACACAAAAAACTATTATAGCAATAGTAGCATTGAAAGCTTAAAACACCTAGTTTCTTGACACTTCTTGTGTCAAGTTTAACGCATTTCTCAGAACTAGGTTAGTACACTTTAGTTTTACTACTTACCTACAAAAACTACGTATATCTTAAAGTTTAAATTACCCCTAAAATTTCTTTTTTCTGTATGTTTACCTTATTACTTCCAGCTATATAATACCTTGTACCAAAGTAAATAACTCCTCTTTTACTCTGACATTTGCTCTATTCAAATGTGTGTACAAATTAACCCATTTCCCCCTCAGCTTAGCTATAAATAAGTATTTCATTTAATCTTTCCTGATCACGTAGTCTTCTAATCAGTTTTGATGTTCTCATTTAATAACTAAATTCAAAACATTCTATTATTTATCTTTTATGAGAGAGTTGACCATACTGAATATCATGTTTTTTAGTTTGAATTGGAAGGTTTGGGGCACACTTAGAAAACCATTCACTTCTGTAAATGTACAGTAGAGATTAACCTGAAAGATATTGATTTTTATATTGATATACTGGTATATTCTGATGCTCACTGAATCTTTCAGATACTGTGTACCTAAAAGCAATACTATTTTTTTTCCCGTCCTCTCAAGAATTAATGAGGCTTCTGATTTCTTTCTATTTAAGCAAAAGCAGTAAACCTCAGGTTTTTAAGGCTCCTGTAATATCTCTTGGAGATATTGGCTATTTGGATGTTTCTTGCTTGATCACTGGATTTGATGATTAATGATTTTCAAGAAACGGAGGCAAACAGACTAAGGAAGCTTATGTAGTAATTAGTAGAGCTTTATAATGGAATTTGTATTCATTTAAGTCTGTAAAGCAAGGTAATTATAAATGTTTATTAATACCTAATACTTAGATCACCAAAAACATAAGAATCCTAGTAATGTTCAATAACAAAGGCTTCTCAAATCCTATTACTTTTCTAGATAAATTTAAAATTATATATATATATATAAACTAGCAATCTGATTTAATTGTTTGTAATTAAAAAATGAGCCTATTCTATACAAAGCAATCTTGGAAAAGAAGAGCAGAACCAAACTGGGGGCCTCCTGCATGGGAAGCACACCCCAGTTCAGCATATGGGTCTGCATGAGCAGGGGCCAGTGTTTGATCCTTGGTCTCTGGAGCTGCAAAGTGAGTGCTTAACACACTGAGCCATCCTGACTTCCCCAAATAATTTTTAAAAGAGAGGTACCCTTTGTTAATATATATATATATTAAGAAACAAAAAATATATATATTTCATATATATATGAAAGTAACAAAATCAGTATCTTCAAAGAGATATCAGCATTCACAAGTCCATTGCAGCATTATTAACAACAGCCAAAATATGGAAACAACTAAATGTTCACTGAGGAATTAATGGATAAAGAAAATGTGATATATAGATTTAGATAATAATTGGATATAGATATGGATATAGGCACATCAAAAATGTTCTTCAGCCACATAAAACAGGGCATCTTGCCATTTGTGACAACATGGATGAACTTGGAAGGCATAATGCTGAGTGAAAAAGCCAGATATAGAAAGTCAAATACTGGATGGTGTCTCTTATTTGATGTATCCTAAAAAAAAAAAGTTCAGGGGAAGCCGGGATGGCTCAGTGGGTTGAGCGCTCGCTTTGCAGCGCCGGGGACCGAGGATCGAATTCCGGCCCCGGCCCCGGCCCATGCGGAACCATGTGCTGAACTGGGAGCTCCCCCCGTTCAGTTCTCTCTCTGTCTCTGTCTCTGTATCTCTCTCTCTCTCTTTCTCTCTCTCTCTCTCTCTGTCAAAAATAAATAAATAAACAATATATATATTTTAAAAAATGTTGAGTGAAAAACTAGATTTAAAAAAAAAAGAAAAAAAAGTTCAACTCATAAGAACACCAAGGAGGGTGGTGGTGGTTGAGGAGTAGGAGAAATAGGAAGTTGATGAAAGTATATACACATTTTAGTTATAAGGTAAATAAATTCTGAGGAGCTAATGTACAGCATGGTAACTATAGTTAATATTTCATTATACACTTGAAATTTACTAAGATAGTAGATTTTAAGCATTCTAGCCCCTCCCCCAGTAAAAAGTAACTATGTGGGAGGGGGGAATATGTTATCTTGATTTTGGGAATCATTTAACAGCACATACATATATCAAATCATCACATTGTATATTTTATATACATATATTGCTAATTAATTTGTCAGTTATACCTCTGTAATATTGGAAAATATTCATTCTGATCTTAACCTCCTTAACTCGCTGGGGCTAGCAGGCTTTAATTGGGTTCCCTCCTCCTGTGCCCACAGTCTCACTGTTGCCTTCATGCAGGCATCAAGAATGATTATTGGGCTTATTCTGTTTTTTCTTCTCTTAGTGTTCTCATGCCTGTGTTGTTTGTTTTCTAAAGTCTGAAAATCATTTAAAGATTTTTTTCCCCCAGTTTTCCATTTTTTTACAGAGGAGATTTAAGGCTGGTCCTTATTTCTCCAGCGTGACTTCCACAAACCATTTATTTTGATTTGTGTTTTCACCTTGGCTGTCATCGCTATTAACAATTATTGAGCACCAGCTCATAGTAGAGATCACCATGCCAGATACTGAGGATAAAAACATGTAAAAACCCATCTTTCATGATCACAGTGCTTTCTATTTATTAAGGAATATGAAACACCTATTTTAAACTATAATAATGATACAAGAATGCATGTATTAAGAGACCAATATTAACTATGGTTGTCACAATGCAATGATTATGTGACTGAGTGAATAACACCAATAGATAAAGGCACAAGATATAAGGTCTTTTAGTGTGAGTATATAGTTTTGAGGGAGAGTAATTTGTTTCGGTTTGAATCTATAGGTTAATTTAGAGAAAATTGGCATCTAAAATTGACATTTCCCCAACTATAAGGTGGAGTTAGTCATCTTGCTCTACTGTTCCCATGGGACTGTTGAAAGGATCTGAGGGGAGATACTGTGAGTACCTACCAAGGCAAGAGGTACTAGAAGGGGATGTCACCCTTCCCCTCTCTCCCCTCCCCTACCACGGCATCTGTCACCATTTTCCAGTAATGCAGATCTCCTGAATCAGATTCTCTACGCAAAGGCATGAGGACATCTGTCTCAGGTATAGCAGCACTGCTGGATGGGGGGCAAGCACATCTGGTCTTCAAGGTCCTAAGTAAGACATGCCACTGCCAGTGAAATCACGTTATCATTTTTACTATCCATCATATCAATCCTTTATCTACTTTTACCATATTCAGTGGGTTTTTGTCCTGTACTAACTTCTTCCATCTCACTTGGAGGATTCAAATACCTGTTTGCCTATCTCCCACATACATTTACTTGATAATATCTATAATATATATATGCAAGCAACTACAATACAAATGGGGTAATTGAAAGTCCATAGTGAATTGAAAGCAATTTTCTTTTTTTTTTTTTTTTTTTAAGATTTATTCTATTGTTTTTGACAGAAACAGAGACAGAGACAGAGAGAAGGGGGAGAGCCCAGAGCAGTTTACATAGTTATACATAATCAGTTTTTCAACATGGATTTTGCTCCACACAGGTAGGCAGGGGCCATGTTGGGCAGGAACTGGGCTGGGGGCCTCCTGCATGGGAGGCATGCCCCCTTGAGCCAGGGGCCAAACTGGGGATGGAGGAGTGAGAACCAAATTGGGGGCCTCCCACAGGGAAGCACACCCCAGTTCAGCATATGGCTCCCCATGGGCTGGAGCCGAGATTTGATCCTTCGTCCCTGGGGCTGCAAAGCGAGCGCTTAACCCACTGAGCCATCCTGGCTTCCCTGTAAGCGATTTTCTAGGAGTAACAACTCTCTCAACAGGACCTGCTTTTTGGCTACCGGTACTCCAAGTCTATCATTTGAAAGTAGTTGGAATAAGTGGTAAGGAGTAATGGAGAAACCATTAAAAACAAACAAACAAACAAAAAACAATACCAGCTTAGCTGCAAATAAGACAATAAGCAAAAGACATGAACTAGAACTGGCTTTTAAGAAAATGTCTTTAACGTAAAGAAGAGTCAAGGGTTCCAGAGAGGAAATAATGACTATGAACATTTTGACTCTAGGGACCATGTTCTTAATCATATTCTGCACACCATTCACTCAGTTAAATGGGTGGGCTGATGTTAAGACATGTAAGACCCTCTTTTGTTTCCCATCTGTACCTGTGGCTTTCACTGCAACTCTAGTAATACACTTTCAAAATACACACTGACTGTGAATGTCCATATAAAAGTCCTGGTGGAAATAGTAGCAGGCGGGTACAAAAGACTCATCAACCTCTTCAAGAAACACTTTATAGATGGTCCAGGAGGAGATTTTTAGTGTAGAAAGAAAAAATAAAAGTGTAATATTCCAGAAAAAGAAGATAATCAATAAGAATCTGTAGTATTATTACTAGATGCAAAAATTATTCACTTTGTAGTTTTGATTTAAAGAACCATCACATCACCAAATATGTATGAGCAGCAGCATGCAGTACAAACAAAACAACAAAAACAATGAAACCTGAATTATTTCATTCATTGTATAATTTTGATTTTTATTCAAATTGTTATATTTAATGCTTGTGAATAATATTGTTATATAATGACAGAATGAGGGAATCCTTTTCAGCTATGTTTTATTTATTATTTTCACCCAAATAAAACCTATCATTTATTAATTCCTAATGCCAACTATCTATTTTTTTTAAAACATATTATTTTATATTTTTATTTGTTTATTTATTTTTGAAAGAGAGAGAGAGATACAGAGACAGAGAGAGAACTGAACTGGGGGAGCTCCCAGTTCAGCATATGGGTCCGCACAGGCCGGGCCGGGATTCGATCCCCGGTCCCTGGCGCTGCAAAGTGAGCGCTTAACCCACTGAGCCATCCCGGCTTCCCCGCCAACTGTTTTTAAGCCATATACATTACTTACTATAAATAATATTGTTTTACTAGTAAGTTTTAATGAGAATAATTTCTCCCTTAATATAAGTACACTACTATTTATTTCTCATGAATTTAATCTTTACCTCCTCTTGCAATCTGGTTATGGGATTCTAAATTACATTTTTTGGTTTTGTTTTATATGCAAGCAATAATCTGATAAATACATTTAAGTTCACAAGCACTGTTTACATGGACCAAATTGCTGTATATTTTCTAATCTTTGGAAATTGATCCTCTAATTATGTGATAATTACTATTCAGTGATAGGGTAATTATAGAATAATTGCTAAGTCATTACTGAGTAATAACATTGTAACACCATGAAATTACAGAGTAGGGAAATCATGCCAGTTTCTACATGCTAAAGCACAGTACAGAAATCCAATAATTATATTTCAATGCATTTAAAGAAAGTATACAATAAACTACACTAATCAGTTTTCAATAATCATATATATTAGCAAAATTGCTAGAAAACAAAACCTTTATTACTTCTCTGATGAGAGCACCTGGCTTAATTTTCATGAAGAAGCTAATGGTAGAAACAGAATGTGTGATAAGAGCTTATGTTTTTCTTTCTAAATATTACTACATAGATTACCTTTTATGTTTAAGCAAACCGCATTATACAATGTAAATAAGATTTCTTAGGGGAAAAGAACTAGTGCTATTATTTTTAATGTAGTTATTCCTCTGAATTGGGCACAAATTAGAAAGAACGAGCCTTTATTACTCTAATTTATATACTAACTTTACATACACATTACTTGTATGAAACAAACAAAATGCTTCTGTGGAAAAGCAAATTTTGAAAACTGAATTATATACTTTTTCAGGTTTCAGTGTCATGATGAGAGGCAAGAAATTCATGGAGAGATTCTTCTAGATCAAAGGAAAATTAAATTCATAATAAGTAACAGTGATAAAAGATTCTAGCTGAGCTACTGGGTCACAAAAAATAACAGCTATAGGTTATTAGTGAAAGAATTGGGGAGATCAGAATTTGAGTTATATTAAGTAGAAATACTGCATCTACACTAAGCATGCTGTGTTTATTATATTGATTTATGTTGGAGAATACTCGTATACTTGTTCATTGATAATACACACTATACTATTAACCGCAGTGCTCTACCTTTAAGAAAAACATAATGTGTGGCTACACACACACACGCACACATTATGGAGAGAGAAGAAGAAGGAGGAAAAGAAGGAAGAGGAAAGCAACAATAAATAGTAAATGAGGACAATAAGTAGAGAGAATGCAAGCAAAATATAGATGATGCACTATAGAACTGTACACTTGAAACCTATAATTATAGTAACCCATTTCACACCAATAAACTCAATAAAATTAAAAAACTAAGGTGATACCAGGATAGCTCAGCAGGTTGAGCATTCATTTGCAGCCCTGGGGTACAAGGATTGTATCCCCGTTCCAGCCCAGGCGGACCCGTTGGAGGCCCTTGGTTCAGATCCCGTTCTGGGCATGCTTCTCATGGAGGAGGCCCCTAGCTTGCGGGGGTGTCCTTCCCATGTGGGAGACCCCAGCCAGGTTCCTGCCCTGCGCAACCCCACACCGACCTCTGGAATGAAACTACGTAGATAACTAATGACATACAACTATGGAGACTGCTCTAGGCTCTCCCCTTTCTGTCTGTCTGTCTATCTGTCTGTCTCTCTCTATTTCTCTCTTAAAAACAATAAAAATTAAAAAAAAATTTTAAGTTTAAAAGTAGAGAGAGAAAAAATGGATGACAGATACATAATTGCTCATTGTAGTATTCTTGCAACTTTTTACATTTAATATTTTTATTGTTAAATTTATTGGGGTAACATTGTTTGGTAACAATCATAGAGTTTCCAGATTTAAACTTTTTTTTTAAATACCAAGTTAGGGGAAATTTTTTACATATCTTTAAGTATATGAAAGTTCCACTAGTTGAACCAACATATTTTGACTGAATAGAATATACACATAAGGAAAAGACAGGATCTCTTTCATTGAGGAATAATAGTTCCATGATTATAGACATGTACAGAAATTACCACATTTTACAGACTAATGCATTACATACTGAGATTATCATATTATACAGATGAATGCATTGTTTACCTCAGACTTGCAAGTTGTTTACATGTAGCCCCATAAAGAAATTGCATTAGTCTGGACAATGACTTAATAAATCTTAGACTTAATAAGAGAACAAACAGTGAGGAAACCCAGGAGCTTCAAGTATAACTGTGATGTCAATGAAAAGTCACAGGGTGCCAAAATATTCATTATTTTTTCTTAAACTTGTTCTGTCATGTGTAACAGTATATCAGTTGATTTAGTTGAAGTTCTTTCCTATATTCCACATACATATACATATTACATACATGTAACTCATATATACAATATAGATAAATACATGCAATGTCAACTTTTCTTAAATAAAAAACTTGTTAAGTTTGGTAGAAAGAACTGGATATGAACATTTCAGGAATGTCTCTTCCATTCTGGTTTTTTTTTTAACCTTCATATCTCTTTCAAAACTAAATTAAGCCCCTTCTCAAACACACACACACAGGCACACACATGAAAAATAGAGATATATACTTAAAACACTCAACAAAATCACTTTACCTTGAAAAAAAACGAGCACATCAGCTTTGTAATAGCTCTCAAAATGTGAGTCCCAAATTCAAAATAACTGGAATACTTTTTAGTTTAATTATCTCTAGCAAAATCAAATTTTGGAGTTACAGCTATATTTCCCCCCTTAATTCTCAAGGTGTTATTCAAATCAAAGGAAAAGACTGGTTTCTGAATAATTCTGTATTCATTACTTGATATAGATGTTCACATATTGCAGGAAAATATATCCTAACCTTGACTTTATATTGAAAAATAGATATTTTCAGAGGAAAAGAAAATGTGAGAAGAGTTTTTGAAAAATAGCATTTGAAATTAAAATCATCACTTCAAGTATTAATACACTCAGTTTGATAATGAAATTACAAGCATTATAGAAAGACTCAACTAACTTCACATCTAATTTCTTATATTATAGGATGTAAGATGTACTTCGTTATGATGTAAAATCTTCTATAGGAAACTTAATTATCAAATAGTATTGATGCTAATTTTGTTATTGCACTTAGTGATTATCTTCCTACCAGACACATCTTTTGTTTCTATTACTATTCCTCTGGTTCACATATCTTCTATTTCTATTACTATTTCTCTACTCATAATAACTATATTTAAAGAAAATAAGAATAGTTTTTCTAACAAAAAGGTTCCTACATAAGATGAAAATTATAAGGTCCACTTTTTATCTTTCAAAGGCAAGTTCCTCACAGTAAATGTGATGTCCTAAATCATTAGTAACTACCATTGAGATATCTTTGCTGATGTCCTGTACTAAATGATGATAAAACAGACATTGAATTTCATGTGCACTTATAAGATTAATCCAGTATTCTTTTGAAAATAAAATTAGCTAATAATAATAACTATATAAATTCTTCTTTTTAAAAATCTGTCGTAGTACCACACAGACACAAAAAATTTATTTTCCTCTACTGGTATGTATTTTATGAATACTTAGCCTCTTTTCCCCATCAATTCACTGATAATAAACTACTATTTAAATCTATTTTTTTAAATGATTTACTTGACACCATCTTTTCAGTTTAGCAAAACATCTGAGGAATTTATTCAATGTAATATACTACGTGGGGATGTAAAGCCCAGCATAGGGAAATAAATAGTCAATAATATTGCCATAACAATGTATCGTATCAGGTGGGTACTAGACTCAGGGGGATCACTTCATAAGTTATAGAAATGTCATTAACTTTTGAATTCCTAATACATTTGTGGGCAGTAATTACTTTGTTCCTAAGTTCATGAATATAAAATGAGATCCAGTAAACTCTCCACAATCACACAGCCAGGTATCAGCACAGCTAAAGTAAAAACAGGGTCTTCAATCCCAGCAGAGTGATATTACTCTGTGCTATGACTTAACATCGAAAATTAATTCTACATGTACATGCTTTCATTAATGCTGGCGTTAAGGTTCAGAGCAGGAATTAAAAACTGAGAAATTAATGAAATTGTGTTCTCTAGCATAGTTACATAGTTGTTTAATAAAGCCAAGCCTTCTTCCAAGATAAAAATTATTGCCATCCTTATTAGAATTTTATAAATAATAAAAATCTCTTTAAGAGAGTAAGATATCCTGAAGGATGAATACTTGCATCTTCCTCCGCATTTTATGGGACAAAGTAAAAGATAAATATTTGTTGGGCAGCACTGCACGTTTGTCTAAGCCTCTGCACTCTTTATGAAATTCGAAGTACTCATATGAGTATACTTCCACCAATAAGTATACATCATCTAACATGCTAAAGTAAAGTAGACTCGCTTAGTTATTTAGATACAATATTTCTTCTATGATTTAACAAAATAAAAGCTAAATACGCTTTGCTATTGGTAACCTAGGATGATTATTTTATCAATAGACAGAAGAGGTGTTGCTTGAGTTATGTGATTTCATCTGCTTAGTAATGAAGCATGTTCAAGATAATCACAACAAAGAATTATTCTTTGAATAAAAGACATCTATTTCTGCCCAAGAGCAATGTAATAATCCATATCCTTCATGTATGCCCCACAGTCAGATAAAGAATCTGATCTTGTAATCACCCAGGTCTATGTAAGGTAGGCCATAGTAAACCATTTTCCTCCAAGACCCCAAAAGGTTCCACTCTTAAAGTTGAATGAAGTAAAATTAACCTCATACATAATGAAGTTCAGTTTTAAATAATAATAGCCCAGAACACCTCAAGCCACGTGATTGGATTAAGTTAAAGATTCTAGATGTCACAAATGACAGACAGAAGTAAATGAAAATCCTTTTGCAGAGTAAAATATGACTATAGATATCATCATCCTAATCCTCAAATTATTTCTACACATACATTTTCAAGGACAATATACTGCCCATACAATCAAATGTAACCACATAAAAGACATGTCAAGATTACTTGAGCAAGAAGTTCAAAATGAGAAAGAAAAGACATATAGAGAAATTATAAATACCTATACATAAAATTATAAATATTGGAATTATCAAATTCAGGCTGATTATAAAAATACGCATTTATATATAAAAAGAGATAAAAGCTAAGCTTCAGCAATTGGGCAGAGTAACGGAAACAATAAAATGGGACTTAAGCATATTAAAAAAAATCTTCAGAGAATTAAATGCAGTGAATATAATAATCTAAAACAAGGGCTCAATGAACATAATTAATAGCATATTATATAAGGTGAAAGAGGAAGAATGAATAGGAAGTTTGGCTGGAACAAATAAAGCTGGATGCAGTATTTGTAGATAGAAATTTGGAGAAAAGAAACAAAGAGGACATGCGTTTAATTAGAGTTTCAAAATGGAGAAGCATATTAACGACGCGGAAGTAATTATAGTAGGTAACATTCGAGAATTTCCAAAATGCATGAATAGTATGAGTTCATTGTTTCAAGAGATTTTATGATGCTGAGTAGGGTGAATGCAAAGAAATCTATATATAAGTTATTTAAATAAAACTAGAGAAAACTGATTTCAAACCACCTATGGGTAGCAAACAGGTGGCCTGCAGTTCCCCCGCCACCAGCGTGGCCACTGAGACTGTCCTCTGAGCCACAGCCAGTCTGTGTGTGGCTTAGAGGAAGCCGCTGTTGCAAAAGGTCACCTTGCCCACCCTGAAGGGTCGGACAAGGAAAAAGACTGCCCTCAGGCATGGACAGCTAGCATTTCCGGAACGTGCTTTCGCCTTATCTCTTGCCATGCAGGGCATGGAAGCTGTTAGGAGGGGACCTTCGCAGCATCTGCAGCCTCCCTGCACTAGCTGCCCAGTCTCTGCCCCTCCTGGCTTCTGCTGTTGGTTACAAGGGCAGGGGCAGGTGCTGCACTGGCCATGTAGCAGGCAAAGCCCAAGGTTCTGTTTATTGCTTTTCTCACCCCGCTACCTCCCCAGGTGTGGGACCAGAGCCCGCCCCAGACCTTTGCAAATGAAACCAAATGCCTACTCAGCTGTATCCGTTCCTTCCTGTCCTTCAAAATCCTTGAGCCTTCTCCAAGGCTGTGCGCGCGCGCGTGTGTGTGTGTCCTGGTTGCGAGTTCTGTGTTGGTGCATGAGATCAGGTTTATGCCAGTTTTGATAAATAAATACATAAAAGTGAAAAAAAATCATTAGCAACAGCTAAAATAAAAGAGAGTACTAAGCCACATACAAAAGGGAAAAAAATATTACGTGATTTCAATTACGAGTATACAAAATAATCTAGAAAAGTCAAACATAGAGACAGATAATAGATTAGAAATTACCAGGATCTAGTGGGGAAGGGGCACATAATTGCTTAATGAATAGTGAGAGTTCCAGTTTCGATTGATGAAAAAGTTTGGAAATAGTGTCAATGTTTGTATAATGTTGTATGTGCAATTAATGCCACTGAACTTCACACTTATAGCAACTTTTATGCTATAACACTTGACTGCAATAAAATATACATATTTAAAATAGTTCTATAAATATTTGTATAGGTATCTGTAGTTAAAAACCTTGCCCCTAAGAAAATTCAAACAGCTTCACTGTCAAGTTTTACCTAGTATTTTAGGAATAAATCGTCTTACACATGGGGACAGCTTATACACAGAAAAAATGTGGTACTCACATGGTAGTTTGTATTATCTCTTCATAAATTTTATCACAACTTGTACAAAGTCCACTAGTTTGTGAAATTGTTTCATTAATTTTTTCTCCCTCATTATGCTATAGTTCCATAAGAATAGAGACCACATCTTTCCCCCCCTTTTTTTCTAATTCAATCCTTAGTGCCTAGTCCACATCAGATCCATAATAATAACTCGGGTATTTGTTATGAAAATAATAAATATATTCTTTAAATATTTATCAAAATATTTTTAATGATCACTTTCCTGGTGGCATAAACAAAGATATCTTTAGTGTTGCCCTGAAATGTAAGGGCTCACAAATTGATGTTTAAAATGAGATAAGCATGATGTCCAAAAATTCAGGTAAGATTCAGACAGAACATAATTGTTCTTTCATAGGTTTAAAATTTATTTGATCTCAGTTACTTTCTAAGTAATGCAAAATTTCAGGCCTATCTAAATGGGATAGAGCTATCTATCTGAATCCTGTGATACAAAGGACAATCTCTATGCACCCGGTTTTATTTATTCTATTTAGATATGACTCTTCTAGCAAAAAACATAAAGCTTACACATCACTCTATTTCCTTTTTTATCTAGTTTTGCTCCATTCTGTTTTTATCTGCATTTCATATATTTGCTAATATCTGCCTGCTTCTCTGTTCATTGTCAGTTACTCAGCAATATAATCTTTATTGCATGGTAATAATGTTAATATCTTTCATACCTAACTTGCAGAACCTGCTCATAAATTACCGAATTTTTGCCCAGGATATACTTGTATTAATACCATTTTTCCATCCCGGTTTCTCCATCTGTCTCCATCACCTGTCTTTTTCTTTTCTTGCCCGTCCATCTTGTCTGCCAGCTGGTGTTTTACTAATGTTTTTCAGTCTCCTCTGCCTCTCAGGATAATCTATATATCTCTACTTTGTAGAAAATTGGCCAGCAGTGGATTTCTAAAAAGCTGAAACTCAGTTATGGGCATCTTAACTCAAGGCCCCCAAGTGACACTTGGCAGTAGAACCATAAACCCTTTAAATGCCTGTGGGTACATTCTCAGATACACCAGAGTTTCCTAGGCAAGGCTTTCTCTCATCATTCCAACTTCAGTGGTGTTTTTAGTCTTTTTTATTCGTATGAGATTTCCAAAACTATACATAAACAGTATTTAATTAGACACTGCCATTTTGACCCATTTCTTTTTTTTTTTTTTTGCCCCAAATCTATCTTCTCTCTGTCTCTATCTCTCTCTCTCCTTAAAAAAAACCTATTAATTTCATACAAACATAGAGTAATCCAAATAGCACTCTATTAATTTCAGAATATTAACTTTGACATTTATATGAGAAAATTAGAACCATTCTAATAAATCCTATTTCCTCTAGGACTAAAGATGTCTAATAAGAAAGTGATGAGGAAATACTTGCGGATTTCCTCAAAAAAAAAAATCAATGAATTCTGAATTTGGAACATAACTTCAATGTATGGAATGGAGGTAAAATATGCAAATGTAAGCAAACAAGAATTACACGGATCTTGTACCCAATGGATCTGTTAGTCAAGAAATGTCAAAGGCCCAAGTTTATCATTCATATATGAGCTAAGCTAAAATAAGGATTCATGAAAAATCATAATTGAATTGTATGTGTCAAGAAAGTTGGTCCCAGTGGGGGCAAATTATCTGTAATGAGTAAACAGAAGTCAATGAGGGCTTCAGAAGAATAGATAAATTCATCACAGTCAGAGATTCTAAATGTCCTTTCTCCTCTTTCTTCACTTCTCCCTTTCATTTTTCCCCTCCATTCTCCTCCTCCTCCCACATCTGCTCTCTCTTTGCTCCCTTCTCTCTCTCTCTCTGTTTGTATTGATTAGAACTTTACCATGCTCAATCCAGTTCCAACATGTTGGAAGTATACTTTCCTAAAGCCAATCTTATCCCAAAGTTTAAGCTGAGATCTAAATGCAAAGAAATTTTTGTACCAATACGGTTGATTTCCCTTGAGATAAAGGTAATGTTATGTTAGACTTAAAAATAACTGTTTGGGGAAGCCAGGATGGCTCAATGGGTAAGCTCTTTCTTCAGCCTCCGGGACCCATATTGGTTCCTGGCCCAGTACAGACCTGTATGCTGAACTGGGGTGTGCTTTCCAAGCAGGAGGCCCCCAGTTTGGTTCTCACCCCTCAATTTGGCCCCTAGCTCGAGGGGACATGCCGCCCATGTGGGACAACCCCAGCACCGTTCCTGCCCTGCGTGGCCCCTGCCCACCTGTGTAGAACGAAACCATGTTGAAAACAGATGACATACAACTATAGAAATTGCTCTGGGCCCTGCCCCTTCTCTCTGTCTCTATCTCTGTCTTTGTATCTATCAAAAACAATAAAATAAATCTTTTAAAAAAATAACTGTTAGTCGAATGTTTTTATATTTGTTGACATGGTTTAATGTGCTAGTGTCAGGTTTCTCCTGTCAGTTCCTTGTTGATTACTTCATTGTCACTTGAAAATGAAGCCAGCTGTGGCAGTTAGCCTCATTTACTCTTGGGTGATTCCTCAATTGGTAAGCTTATATCGTATTCTACTTCCCATTTACAGAAATAAAATTCTTCCCAGTAATCGATATGTAATTTTTTTTGCAGCTATATTCTGTTATTATTATTAAACTGTCCATATAAATAATAGATAGTTTTCTGAAAATTCATCATGACTTTATCCAACCTTTTATGTAAGAAAGATTAAAACACCTATTTTAATCTAATTTGTTTAGTAGCTGCAGTGAATAAAATACTTATTCATTATATTGAGTATTTTGTCTTCACAGGAGCTAATATGATAGTCCAGTGGGCAAATGGACAAAGTCTAGAAACGACCAGAGCCTGAAAATAAGACAGGTTTCCAATAACATGAAATATTCTGAAATTGCCAATAGGCAGAAATGCTGGTTAGTGTATAGGACACTGTCAGAGAGAGGAAATGGAATATTCTGGCAGTAGGGTATAGATAATAAATAAGGGCACTAAGCAGACAATTTTGATGATATTGCCATAAAATAATAGGAACGGAATCAATAGATTCAAAACAAAACACATTACATAAAATAATTTAATGAGTAGGAAAGACAGTAAATCCAGTAAATTGTTACTTTAAAAATAAAACATTATGTTGCAGCAAAAATTGATTCTATACAGAGGTAAAAATCTTTAAATGCAGAAATATTTGAATAACTGAAATTTCTAGAGAAAACTAGTCTCAATTTAAAAGGAAATTATAAGAAACAGCAATAAGCATTATTATGTAAAAGAGAAAAAAGTGGAATGTGATAACATTTACTAAAAATAAAATGTATATTAAAATATATAGCTTATGAATTATAAAAAAATAGTTAATGTTGGTGCGATGAATCTTTTATTACTGTGGGAAGGTAAATTAGCATAACAACATGAGAAAACAATTTGGCAACATCTAACTTAGAGATTTGAGGTTTTAACTCCATTAGAAAAACACTAATCTACTCATAATGAAATAGTCTAAATTTAGAAAATAATTTTATATTAAAAAATTGTGTTTGGGGATATAATTTATAATTAATAAAAAAAAGGAAATTTCATATATATTAATTCCTTGGAAAAAAAGTAAGTTATGATATAGAAGCATACTTCAACATAATTTATCCAAAAATTTTTATTTTTAAAAAATAAATGTGCTTTAATGCTTTACACAAATGAACTTAGAATTTTATAAAAAGTATGATAAAATAAAAATCTTCTAGAATTGCAACAAAATGTTAACAATGGTTATCCATGGAATAAATGTGAAATTATGATTATTTCTTTTCTTTCCTATGCTTTCCAGACACAATATGGGTATGACTCAATTTAAAATTTTTTAAATATTCTAAATTCTTAATTTTAGGTAACATGTTTAGTCAACATTTATTCATATATTTTCTGTCAGGAGCATCTTTTCACTTTGGGAGTATAGTATGCCATTTTATACGAGAGTCATAAACATTATAGGGAGCTCACCAATAATATCTTATCAAAAGACTGGATTTTCAAAGTTTATCATTTTGGCAAATTACTTGTAGCTTATGCCATACGGATTGGGTGCGTACAATATGCTACTCCTTCTGTTAAAAATTTTGTGTGATTATTTATCTTTTTCATTACAATCAAGGTTAAGAAACATTGGCATCCATTTCCCAAATCCCTGCCAATAGAAACTATTTCACATTTGCTTCTGACTAATGTTCTTGTCACTTAGATTTGGATAATTTTCTTTAAAAAAGAACTGAGCATTCTAGAACTTAATTAGGAAACTACTTAGTATGTCAGATGAATTAATATACCTAATTGTGGATGTCTTATTCAGGGCAGACTTGTCTTTGTTCCCTCTTTTAATTATTATTATTTTTTGTCTTTGTTCTATGATTTTTACTCTAACATACTGTCATTGTAGGGTAGTGTGAAAAATAGGCACATAGTATATAGCCAATATCAATATATGATTTTATCTATCTATATGGGTTTAAAGTAAGTGAACATTTGGAGTTACTACTTAAAAATATCCACCACATCTGTAGACCCCTGAAAGTTTTCTATAAACAAAATTGTGAAAACCAAAGAGGGAAAAAAAAACCTTTTTTTAAAGTTTGGGGTTATAGCGAGTGATGGGAAATGATACTGAAGGACTCAGAAATTAATTTTAAGTCAGTGAAAGACTAGAATAATTGAACAGAATAATTTTATAGAAGATATATGTAACAGTTATTTTGAAAGGGGGAATGGATGTTTAGATGACTGATAGTCACTGAAATAAAATATTTTTATCTATATATACACAATGGACTATTACTCAGCCACAAAAAAGAATGAGATGTTGCAATCTGAAGCCATGTGGATGCATCCAGAGGCTATTGTGCTGAGTGGAGTAAGTCAGACAGAGAAAGACAAATGTCATATGATTTCACTTATATGTGGAGTCTAGAGAATGTGATAATGAACAATCATCACAGAAAAAAATTCTCTAGAAAATAAAATCTTTAAATGAATTACCGTTGTCACTCCCCTGACATTACCCATTCTACCAGCAGTAGAATATTTTCTCTCCCTCTATCTTGTTGAAGTCTGCCCAAACTGCAGCTTCAAAATGAAGACATTCAAAACTATGTAGAAACTTCCATTATGGGTTGAATTGTGTTCCCTCCAAATTCATTATGTTGAAGTCCTGACCCCCATTACCTTAGAATGTGATCTTTTTGGAAGTACGATTGCTGCAAATGTAGTTAGTTATGACGAGATCATACTGGAGTGGCATGGGTCCCTAATCCAATATGACAAACATTTTTACAAAAGAGGAAATTTTGGAGACAAACACATGCACTGGGAGAACACTATTTAAAGATGAAAGCAGAGATCTAAAACAAGCCAAAGAATGCCAAAAACTGACAGCAAGCCACCAGATGCTGAGAGAAGGGTGGGGCAGTTTTCTCTTACAGCCCTAACCAACCCTGCTGATGATTGATCTCAGCTTTCTGACCTCCAGAACTGTGTGACAGTCATTTTCTGTTATTTAAGCCACTTGGTTTGTAATACTTTGTCCTGGCATCTCCAGGAAACTAATCTATCCCCTGCCCCATTTACTTCTTGTCTTGAATTCCTAAGAGTTCAAATAAAATATGACTGTAACCATTTTAATGTAGTCACTGTTACTCCAATATGTATGGTTCAGTGTAACTTCACTGGTATAGCAAAGATGCAATGCCACCTGAAATACTACTGTTGGCTACTGCACCAGTTGGCTACTGAGAGAAACTCAGTAATATCATTTAGACATTAATCTTTGAGGTTTCTTCTCTGTCTCTCTGTCTCTGTCTTTTTCTCTCTCTCTCATACATACACAAACACACCACACATACATAACAGAAATGATGCAAACAAAATTTTGTACAAATTGAAGAAATGGAAGAGTTAATTTTAGAGACGTGTTCCTTCTTTCACAGGAACAAAGTGAACCTTGTGTGGCCAAAACAGAAAACAATAAAGCTAACAATACCAAACCAAAGAACAGGTCTGCAAGCCTGCCAGTTTCATAGTATTAAACTACCGGTAAGTCTTAAAGTGATACTTTCAGTGTCAAAGATTTCTGGGCACTGTGGTTTCATTGATTAACATGTATAATTATGAAAAATAAATTATAGTTATAAACTGAGAAAAGTAGAGTTTTTTTATGGCTAAAAGTGTAGTTCATTTCTAAATGAAAAGATATGTCATATTTACTAAGGGTAGAGAAAACTCACTCACTCTTTCCTCTACTGTGGAGTAAATTGTTACCTCTGTTTATTGATTATCTCTACATGTAACAAAAATGGCATATAAACACTTCTTAATCTTTTTGTTTTCTTAAAATGTAAATCCATAATTTATTCATATTTCTAATGGCCTAAAAGCAATTGAGATTTTCCATTCACTTCAATGATATTTTAAATTTACTTCTTGATATTTTCATACCACCTTGTTTCTCTTAGGAGTGTAAGCTACTTTCACAAGACTGAAACCTGGGGTAAAAAAAAAAAAAGATTGGAGCCTGGATTCATTCTTGATAATGTGAGATTGTTTTGAGACAATGTACTTATAACAAAAAATCAGTATAAAGTTTGGTTTCCAAGACTCAACCACAAAATAATCACTATCCCACTATTTTGAGAAAAGGATTCGTAACAAGCTACCTATAAATGAATTGGCAGAAATCACAGGCACACAGAGACAAAGAGAAAAGATGTGTGCTATGCTGACTTACTAAGTCAGAAATGAATATCAACCTGCAGGGAGGAAACATGCAAAGTACTGTAGGCTGTATTCATATTTTACTTCCCTTGGAAACAACAGCTGGGGTGTCAAACTTGATCTATGTGACTGATAGAAAAAGACAAAAAAAAATGGCAAGAGTCCCAATATTAACATTATTAAGTATTAAAAAAAATAGACCTACAAATTTTCTTACTCAGAGTTGGGGGCCATACCTCATTTTAGATTTCCAGTTGTCCTAATACATGTATTTTGGCAAGAAATGTTTGAGAAGTAAATGATAATTTTGTCATATTATCATTTGTGGATCTCAAGAATATATATATTCTTCTAAAAAAGATTCCTTGTATAATAGTTAACTGAGCCCAAATTTATAATCAGTCTAAGCAGCCATTTTTTACCTAGGCCTCTTACCTATAATGTTTGTCAGGGAAAAGAAGAAAACTGAGTTGCCAAGCCTCCTGAATTGTGTTTCTGCTGTCTGAACAGAACCTTACAAAAGCATTGCTGGAATTATATTTTGACCAATGGGCTAAGACTTGCCCTGTCCAATCAGAACTGCATAGCCATATCCTCATTTGGATATTTACTGACCAATCAGAGTGCTATAATTATCAATTATGGCTCCATAATGGTGAATTACAATTCAGGATTCTGACCATTAAGGACAATGCTATTTGGATCAAAGAAACTGCAAATTTGGATTATTCATTTTTGTAAAAATGGGCTAATCAGGAACCAAAGTATGCACGTTCTCTATGTAAATGGGCCTCACTTTTGTCTCTGGGGATCATATTTTTGGTTTCTACCAGAGGATACATCTCCTTAGTCTGCAAACTGTTATTTTGAATAAAGTTACTCCTCTTTACTCACCCAAAATTTGGAGTTTTTGGTGGCAGTGAACTTTTGTTGACATACCTAGTTTGCTACACTTGACATAAAATTGGTAATTTAACTTAATATAAAAAATCTTTAGGGCAACATCAAAATCACTGTGCTCCCCTAACATTCGCATTATCTTATACTGATTGCTACCAGATATTTTTTAAAGAATACCTAGTAATCAAATAATTATGTCCTGACTGTGTAAAAGTTTTGAAACTATTTTAAATATTTATTTACTTTTCAACTTTTATCTTCTCTCACTACTTTTAAACTTCTATCTTCTCCCACTGCTCCTTGGGAAACAATAATTTAGATGTAGTAGCTGGATCTTGTTCAAATTACATAATTTCCAGATAAAGACACTGGTATGCAGAGATGCTAAAGGATTTGTTTATCCTAAAAAAAGCAATTCCAAATAAGAAAACAAATTAAAAGTATAAATACATTTACTACAATAATATTAACAGTAGTAGCAAAAATTTAGAAAATACCAAAATATTTTAAAAATTATTCTGTAACATGGAATTACAAATAATTGTTGAAAGTGAATCACCAATTATGTATTTATCACTAATAGTTCATATTTTATATATTTCTTTATTAAGAATTGATTTTCAAGAAGAGGAAGGGAGATGGAAGTGCATGCTTACTTGCTCTCTCTTTCTACCATGTGATGATGCAGTAAGAAGGTGGTCATTAGCTAGCCAGGAATCCAACCATCCTGACACCCTGATCTCAGGCAGTAAGCCTTAAGAACTAGGGGGAAATAAGTGTTTAATGTTTAAGCCAGCAGCATCCAACCTTTAGGCTTCCCTGGGCCACATTGGAAGAAGCGTTGTCTTGAGCCACACACAAAATCTATTAACACTAACCATAGCTGATGAGATTAAAAAATCTCATAATGTTTTGAGAATTTGTGTTGGGCCATAGTCAAATCCATCCTGGGAGGCAAGTTGGACCTGCCTGGCTTCATCCATCTAGTCTATGGAATTTTATTATGGCAACCTGAGCTGGGAAGGGAAGAAATTTATAAGGACCTATAAATACCAGTGACTATAGTAAAATAAATATAAGTAAAACTTACACGCTAATGAAAAGGACAGTATAAACTAATAAATAAAATGACAGCTGTAGAAAACAAAATTGTATCTTCAGTGTGCTTATAATTATGTTTCTGTCTTAGACTATTGTATGAAAATACTACAGATAGCTTAAAACAATAAAAATTTATTTTCTCATAGTTCTAGAGGTCAGAAGTTCAAAATCAGTTTCACTGAGTTAAAATTAAGATGTCAGCAGGGCTACCACACTCTAGAAGCTCTAAGGTTGAATTCCTTCATTCCTTTGTTCAGCTTCTGGGGTCAGCATTCCTAATCTTGTAACTACATGACTCTAGTCTTTGCCTCCATCATCCCATCACCTTCTCCTCTGCATTTCTATTTCTTCCTCTTCCCGGTGAATAAAGGAGAGAGTATACATGTGCTTGCAGGTAAGGTCCATCTGGATAACTGAGGATAATATCATCTCAAAAATCTTAATTTAAACATATCTGCAAAGTATTTACCCCCTTTTTTTTTCTTGCTATGTAAAGTAGCTTTCACAAACTCCAGGGATTATGACATGGTGTTTTGGGAAAACTATTTTTAGCCTACAGTAAGTGATATTGTATGTGTGTGTTCACACATGTGTGAATATTAAAATATTCCAAAGAATTATTACATGTTTAAATTGTTATGTGTAGGTATAGAGTTTAAGGGGAAATTTTATTTCATAATTTTATTTTATTTCCCTAACTTTTAAATAGCTCCTAATTTTGTAATTAAAATAGTAATACAGATATTTATTTTCAAGCATTTCCTTAGCTTTCATTATCCAAATACTGGCTAATAGAACTAGAAACAAAATCCAAATAAAGCCATGTGATATCTTTATGATAGTGGTTTAATTCATTTGAAAAGTTACAAAAAATTACATAAACATATTTATTTTCAACAGAGAATATCGCCTTTATGATAGTTAATGATGGCCAATAGTGTTGAAACATTTATTTTTTTTAAGATTATACTGGAAAACAATAAAATAAGCTGCTAACTGAATTCTACATATCATAAGAAAAAAGAACTAGAAAAAAGAGTAGGAAATGAGAATTGAGAAATATAGATTCTGTCATTTAAGAATAAACAGAAGTTACTGTTCGGTTTTCTAAATTTGTTTTTGGTTTTAACTTCAAAATACAATTACATAAAGAATACGTATGTAAAATGTCTAATAAAAATCTCTTCAACCTTGAAACTATACTCATACAGAGCTCTTTCCAATGACCTTCACCACAAATACACTCCAAATTTTACCTGAAACAACGTGCAGGTGAAAAAAAATATCAATTTTATTGCTTCAGTAACTCAAAAAATGAAGACTGGAATTTCACTAAATTTTCAATGAAAATTCTCATTTAGGAATGGGAAGGAAAACGATGATGAATTTCAAGCCAATACATTTTTGAAGGCTATAAGTGGCTGAAAATAGGACTTATCAAGAAATGCCTCCTCAGCTCCTGCAATAAAGTGATGGCATGAAGCTGTAATAAGCACAATAAATTTTTATTAAATAAAAGTGAAAAAAAGGTGTGGTTTTTTTTGGTCAATCACACCATTATATAATCATCTCCAGATATATAATCCTTTAAATAGAAGTGGCATTCTGGGTTTAGTAATACAGGTTTCACTAAATATTTTCATAAACAAAAAGTAACCCCACTTTTAATAAACAGAACCACTGTGATCTTTCAATATGAACACATTGATATATGACTAGCAATTTACCATGAGTTTAATCCTCATTTATAATACATGTCAACAAAAAGGACATCCAGGCTGAGAGGACGCTTGTAAGAGTTTATTTGAGCCGAACTGACAATAGCTGGGAAACAAAATCTCAAAGAATTGAGAAACGCTTTGGAAAATAGCAGTTTTGCAACTTATTTCATAAATTAAAATCAGAGGAGAAGGGTTAATGAAATCCTTCGGTGGTATATTAAGGAGTTGAGAGAAAGCAAAGTGGGGAAATCTGTGGGATTGTATATACCGTATTTTCCGGCGTATAAGACGACCGGGCGTATAAGACCACCCCCTCATTTTACAGTTAAAACATAGGTTTAGGCCTATATTCGCTGTATAAGACTACAGCCTCGGAAGTGGGGGGTAGTCTTATACAGTGAATATAGGCCTAAACCTATGTTTTAACTGTAAAATGAGGGGGTCGTCTTATACGCCCGGTCATCTTATACGCCGGAAAATACGGGGAAGGTACACTGGAGAGACAGTTACTTCTCTTACATTGGTGTGTGCCTGTTAATAGCATTTTAAAACACCTAGATATGATAATTAAGGGACAATAGCATGAAAATGAGGGTTTCTGTACTTTCTGGCTCTGGTGGGGGGTGGGGGGGAGGGGCGGGTGTGTGTGTGTGTGTGTGTGTGTGTGTGTGTGTGTGTGTGTGTGTGTGCCTTGAGGGGTTCCAGAAAAAGAAATTCCTCTGATTTCAAAGGTCTGTTAATTTTGATGCAAAAAGACAATAGACAGGCTCACTTAAGGTGAAGGTGGACTTTTGTTAAGGAAGCTACAGGCCAAGGACGGTGACTACCACCCACCTCCACCCCCCATGGCTCTCCTTTGTTAGGAATTTTTGTGCTGAGACCATCCTCTGTGGTTCATTTCAGCCTCTGAGTTTGTAGGGCCTGCCATGGTGTCAGGTTTATAGTATGTGGCCCGTTTTTCATCCACATAAACATTTGTTAAACCTCTCTGAAATAGCAGCAGCATAGGTAATGCAAGAGGTTGAACATTTGAACCTTAAACATCATGTCTCTCTGTGTTTTTAGCTATACACGCACACACACACATACATATACATCACTAATATTTATCTGTATATAGCATCATCATCATCATTGCTATCAGAGTACTTATATCAGGGGTGGCCAACAAGTCGATCACGGGGCCAATTTTGGTCGATCGTCGATCGCTCGCAATGTCTGGGGTGGAATTCCGTGTACCATGGACTTTGAAGCGATTGTAGAAGACAAACTTTCTAGCAATAGTTTAATGCATTCTGAGAATTTGCCAAGGTCATAAATTCCTAGAATTCTGACAGCCTGACACTGTGATCTCCGCCCACCCAGACAATACATTTTGACTTATGTGTTACACTTGTCACCGGACGCAACGCGTGAACGCAACAGTTACGACTCGACTCATTGAAGAACACAGTCAGTTAGCTTGAATATTTGGTAGTGTCATACGGTAGCTTCTTTT
>PVKE010007382.1:0-50919 GCA_004027555.1 Craseonycteris thonglongyai | reverse complement strand
TTATTTCTATTTTACTTTTTGACAGATAGAGAGAGAGACAGAGACAGAGACAGTTAGAGAACCAAACTGTGGGAACTCCCCAGTTCAGCACGTGGGTCCTGCCTGGGCCGGAGCCGGGATTCGATCCTCGGTCCTCATGGCCTCAAAGCGAGCGCTCAACCCGCTGAGCCGTCCCGGCTTTCCCCAAAATAAATCTTTTTTAAAAAATAAAAAATAACTTAAAAAAAATTACTCACTTAATCTCTCTCCCCAAGATAAAGAGTACTTAAGGTCCCTTTCCCTATTGTGACTGCCATATCTCCTCTTTTCCCTTCTTTCTTAAAAATATCTTTCCTCTTCCTCTTTGGGCCTTACTCCTCCATTCTCTTTGAGTACCACTTCCACCCGCTTCCTTTTTTATTTATTTTATTTTATTGTGTTTGACAGAAAGAGACAGAGACAGAGAGAAGGGGGAGGACCCAGAGAAGTCTCCATAGCTGCATGTCATCAGTTTTTGACTGGGTTTCAGTACACACAGGTGGGTGGGGGTCGCCTAGGGTAGGAACTGGGCCGGGGGCCTCCTGCCTGGGAAGCACACTCCAGTTCAGCATATGGGTTTGCACTGGCTCTGGCCTGGGCTGGGACTCGATCTTTGGACCCCAGGGCTGCAAAGCGAGCACTTAACCCACTGATCCAGCCTGGCTTCCCCTTTCTTCCTCTTTAAAGAGGAGTTTTTAGGTGTGTTCGTGTTTCTTCAACTTCCCTTTTATTGTCTGTTCAGTAAAACCAAGGAATTTTTTTTCTGGACCGATCTTTCTTAGGATGGGGGGTGGTTAGGGCTAGAAGGTCATAGTAATTTTTATTTCTCTATCTTACACAATTTCTGACCTCTTCTTATCATTGCTGCTGCCTTTAGCATTCTTTTGCAGAAGAATCTCTAACAGCTTTTCATTGCAGAACTATCCTTAACAAATCCCAAAGCTACTTCTTCATAGTTCCTTTATCCATTTTCTTTCAATTTTGTTTTTCATTGTTAGTAGGTTGACCATCTCTTTATCAGTCTTCTACATATGAGTAGGCTGCACCCCCGAGGGAGCAGCATTCATTTCCCACTGTTGTCACCCAGTGCCTCGTAGTCCCTTGATTCCCTTTCTGGCTGACTGTTGTTGTCCACACCTACCTCTTTATTGTCTGTTATTCTCTTCTCTTTATCCATATCTTCAATAGCATTTACTATTTTTATACACATCATTTTTGAAGTCTGAAATATTTTCTAGGGGGCCTCACATAACTACTGTGACCTAAAACTGTGTATAGCATTGATTTCTGTGGATAAGGGGGGGTGATGGGATTGAGGGGGCCTCTTAACCACGACACTGATGTTTCGGGCTGGATAACCCTTTATGGCTGGGAGGGGTGCTATCCTGTGTATTGTAGGATGCTTAGCAGCACCCCTGGCCTCTCTACCCACCATATGTCAGAGGTACCCTCTCAGTTGTGACATCCAGAAATATCTCCAGACGTTGCTGAATGTGCTCTGGAGGCAAGGCCCTCCTCCTCCCCCACACCCTGCCCCCTCCATCCTGAATTGAGAATTAGTGTTCTAGAATATTGGCTTTCTGAAATTGATTGTTGGTTATACTTTTTCTCCTCAACTGCTGATTTGTTTGCTTAGCCTGGGTTTTCAAAAGCATGGTCTTTGTGTTACTTGGTAGGAAGTAACCTTAAAATTGCACGTTCCTGAGCTCATCCTAGACCTAATGAATCAGAACTGCTGGAAACAGAATCTAGAAATCAAATCTTTATAAGACACTACCCCTGCCCCCTCCCCAAACAGGCAACCCTTATGCCCTAGGCTTGACCCTCGTGTGGCATAACTGCTGCATTACCCACATTTTTTTTCCTGCAAGTCTTCCTGGTGCTCCAGCTTTGCTTCCGCTCTTGGCCCCATGATGCCAACACAAATAGGGAGGCCTCAGGTTACCAGGACAACTGGAGCACAGGAAACCGTAAAGGCTCAGCGCACCCACAGGCATCACAGACTGTGGCTATGCCAGCTTGCTTTCTCCTCAGGGACTCAGTCATACTTTCTACTCCCTATCTTCAAACTACCCAGGCTGGCAGGTAGCTAGGCCCAAGCCACAGACCCTGGTTTTACAGACCTGGTAGTGGAATTCGGAATGGGTAGAATGGAGAATGTTGAATGAAGCTTTCTTACATTGATATTCCATAACACCTTGGTGATAATTGAATTTGGTACTGGTGAGAATTACATTCCCCTGAGAGATGAGAATATGAGCTTTTGAGTCATTTAGATTAATGCTTGCTCCGTTGAGTCTTGGATGTCTTTGTATCCTGGCTAGATGTTTTCACAACTTACTTTAGGTCAGAAGATTTAGCTATCTACTACTTCTGAGACACTGGGAGTAGCTAATGTTTAGCAAGAAAAGAATTGTTACCATATAATGAGTTTGGATTCTATTTATACTTCATTTGTTTTAAGGAAGATCATATGGTTTAAGTCTTTTAGGCCATGAATAAATGAAAATCAACTTGCTCTTAGATGCTTAGAGAATGTTGAATTGATCTAAAGCTAGAGCAGCCTACCTTCATGGAACATTTCATGTCAGGCCAGAGCAAGAGAGAATAAAGGGTGACAAAGCAGACTTGCCAGCTCTTTTCAAACAGCTGGAGTGCTGTCCTGTGGAAGAGGGAGGGGTTAGCTTCACTCGGTTTAGTTCCAGAAGGTGGAATATGGAACTTTATTTCAGATGACAGTGGTGGGGGACAGATATCGCCTTAAAAAGCAAGAATGTTTGAATAGAGGACCCCAAATTGGAATGAGCTGAGTTGTTAAGTAGTGAATTATTTGTGACTAAAGTATATAAAGGTTAG
Source organism: Craseonycteris thonglongyai (assembly GCA_004027555.1). NCBI lineage: Eukaryota > Metazoa > Chordata > Mammalia > Chiroptera > Craseonycteridae > Craseonycteris > Craseonycteris thonglongyai. Next base: position 48,045 of record PVKE010007382.1, on the reverse strand, counting down.
ATTACCATGTGTACAAGGTTTGGATGAGATTTCGGACATTAAATTGGGTTTGGCCTATAAGGAGAAGCAGGCACATTTGTTGCTAGTCAATTCACCCTTTCTGTTATATGATTTTGTGGCAACTATTAAAAGTCATTACTGTTTTCCTAGGTACCTCTGCCAAGTTTACCCCCTTCAGTCACTGAATATTAGAGTTGGTGGTAGAGTTTTTAGAGATTTCGCAAATGTTTTTTCCTAGTCCTCTGAAGATTCCTCAAGAATGCCTCAGAGGTGGCTGAGGGAGGTGAAATGAGGTATAGCTGGGCTCTGAGCCCTTTATCCATACTTCAACCAGAAGAACAGTCTTGCCTCCCCCCCCCACCCCCCCACCCCCCCACAGAAAATAATGGTTTCTGCTGAAAAAAATCTTAGAGGACATGATATCCTAATTTCTTCGTTTTATTGACAGGGAAACTGAGGTATACAGCAGGGAAGTATCTTGCCAAAGGTCATTCAGCTAATACAGTTCAGAGTTGGAATTTAAATCTAGCTCTTCTAATTCCAATCATTTCTTTTTTTACACTCTACTAGTTTAGTTTCTTATAATTCAGTAAAAGTTCTCTCCATTTCACCAGCCACAACTTGATCCAGAATTTTCTTTCTTCAGATCTGCTATTTTCTATTAGCCACTGGACTAGTCTCCCTGCTTTCTGACCCCCTCCTTCTTCTGGTCTATATCATACACTGTTGCCATGTTAGTTTTCATGAAACATTGTCTTTGTCATGAGATTTCCTTGCTTAGGAACCTTCTCCATATTGCCTGTGAGGACTTTTCCGCTTGACACATTGTTAGCATTCTTTAGGATCTTTATTGTTCAGCTGAACTTGAACCTAAATCCATCCTGTTATGGGTAAGTAGTTAGTTAATGGGCCATATAATAGTGAGATTAACTGAGTCCCACACTACCTCTAGACTAATTTGGGCAGGATTTTTGTACGCCCAGTTTTAATCAGGGATGATGAGAAGATACAAAAGAAATAGAAGATCACATCTCATAAAAAAAAGAAGTTGTATAATAATATGTATAATATCCTATTTATATATGACATACATGTAGTTTTTAAAACAAGAATGGGATGTATGGAATTTGTCTAGAAGAAAACCTACCAAACTGATATCAGACATTAACTTTGACAAGGGGGATTGAGAAAAGATAGGGGATAGGGAAGGAAGTGGGAACTTAAAATATTTACTTCTCCACTGAGAAGAGTCTCACAGGATTGAATGGAAACCTATGGGAATTGACAGATAGAAAAGGAACTGCTCAACTGTCTTGCCTGGCTCCACTGCAAACTATTGTTTTGTTTCTCACATCACTGCTCAAGAAGTAAAATCCAGGGGAAGCTGGAGTGGCTCAGTGTGTTAAGCGCTCACTTTGCAGCGCGGGGGACCGGGGATCAAATCCTGGCCCTGGCCCATGCGGAACCATATGCTGAACTGGGAGCTCCCCCAGTTCAGTTCTCTCTCTGTCTCTGTCTCTGTATCTCTCTGTCAAAAATAAATAAATAAATAATATATTATATTAAAAAAAAAAAAAGAAGAAGTAAAATCCAGGGGATGCCAGGATGGCTCAGTGGGTTAAGCGCTCACTTTGCAGCCCCAGGGACGGAGGATCGAATCCCGGCCCCGGCCTGTGTGGACCCATATGCTGAACTGGGGAGTTCCCCCAGTTTGGTTCTCACCGGGGTGAGACCCCGGCCCAGTTCCTGTCCTGTGCAGCCCCAAGCCCACCTGTGGAATGAAACTATGGGGAAAAACCAATGATGTGTAACTATGGAGACTGTTCTGGGCCCTCCCCCTTCTCTCTGTCTCTGTATCTCTCTCAAAAAACAAAAAACAATAAAAATAAATCTTTAAAAAAAACAAAAAGTAAAATCCAGAGATCATTTGCTTAGCCAAGATTAAGTCAAGAGCCATCCATGGCTCTACCTGGATATAGGGAGAAATGATCTGGGGAAGGATCCAGAGAGAAACTCCTTGGTTTCTGTCAAGGAAAGGCAAAGATTTGATTTTACTCTCCCAACAAGGCTGTACCCAGAGCAGGAGTGTCAATTGCCTGAAAGGACGCCAGAATACTCTTAGGAAGGAGATATGGATGCTGGAAACTACAAATGGCAAATGTCCATTGATTTCATCACTCCTCCCACTTCTGCTTATCTACAGCCCCATCTCAGGCCTTTTTTTACCTTTGACTTGACCCAAGCCCCTTCGTGTGGTTTTAACACAGGATTGAGGAGCAAATTGTTGAAGGGATAGAGAAGAGAAGTATAAGGCAGGGCATGTAGAGGGCAGTGAGCAGGTTTTACGTTGCTTTTTCTCCTTCCTCTACTTAACACAGAAAGCTTTTTCTGTGCCTGGCAATTTAAAAAGTGATCATAATAAACATTTGTAAGTCGAGTTGCAAATAAAACCCTGATAAAACACATGTAGCTGTTCTAACCTGCTCCTCTGATGGTGTAGCTCTTCTTCCCTTATGCTGAGTAAAGGGTGGCCAGACAGGCATCTCAGCCCATCTAGGTGGGTTGGGGTGGTGTGTGTGTTCCTGCCAATACACATGCCAGGTCCCAGTCAGTGTATGCACTAGAAATGTTCTGTTTTCTCAAAATGGGGATTCTTCACTTTTGAAGCATTAATTTTCAGATAAAAATAGCTTTCTTCAACTCATTATAGCTTAGGCCCGATTTTTAAAAAATTAATGGGTTAATCATGAGAGAGTGTGTAAATTCATGCTCTAACTTCTGTGAATTGGAAAACAAATTCTGTAACCTACTTTATTTCCACTGGTCAGAGAATCCATTCCTCTGGTAAGTTTCAGAAGACTCCTGGATCAGGGATGATCCTGTACTACCGTGGGCTGATACCCTCTGTCATGATTCATTGGCCAGCACCTATTGATAACCAAAAAGACTTTAAAATAACTCCTTAACTGTTGCAAAATACGTTTTTTCAACTTTACTGAAATATAATGTACATATAAGATGAGGCACACGTTTTGACTGTACAATTCAGTGAGTTTTGATAGATCTTTATAACTGTAATCATCCTCTCAGTCTATATGCATAGAACATTTCTGTCATCACCCCAAATTCCTGTTACCCTTTGCAGTCACCTCATTTCAGACATTCACTGATCAGATTTCTATCACTGCATATTAGTTTTGCTTATTATAGAACTTCATATAAATGGAATCATAGAGTATGTATCCTGTGTTTGTCTTTAATTCAGCATATTTTTTTTCTTTTTTAAAGATTTATTTTTATTGTTTTTTGACAGAGAGAGAGACAGACAGAGAGAGACAGAGAGAAGGGGGAGGGCCCAGAGCAGTCTCCATAGTTCACAGCATTAGTTTTCCATATAGTTTCACTCTACAGGTGGGCTCGGGGCAGCGCAGAGCAGGAACTGGGCCAGGAGCCTCCCACATAGGCCCCGGCAAGAACTGAACTGGGGGCACACCACAGTTCAGCATATGGGTCCACCTGGGCCAGGACCAGGATTCGATCCTTGGTCCCCAGGGCTTCAAAGCGAGTGTTTAACCCGCTTAGCCATCCCAGCTTCCCCAAATTCAGCATATTGTTTATATTTGTCCATTGCTTTTGTGTATATTAATAATTCATCCCTTTTTATTGCTCAGTAGTTTTTCATTGTGGGCTATACCACAATTAGTTTATCCATTCATCTGTTGATGGACATTTAGGTTGTTTTCCACTTTTTGGAAGCTGCTGAGAACATTCATATACAAGTTGTTTTGTGGGTGTATGTTTGCATTTTTCTTGGATAAATACCTAGAAGTGAAATCTGAGGTTTATGGTAAGTGAATGTTTAACTTGGTGTTGAAAAACACTGCCAAACTCTTCTCCAAAGTGGCCATACAATTTAATTTTATGCTCACCAGTGTCATACAAGAGTTCCAGTTCCTCTGCTTCATTGTCAGCACTTGGTGGTGTTAGTTTTTTTACAAAAATCATGCTAGTAATTGTATAGTGGTATCTCATTGTGGTGTTAATTTGCATTTCCCCAATGATTAGTGATATTTAGCATCTTTTCATGTGCTTATTTGCCACCAATATCTCATATATGGTGAAGTCTATTTACATCATTTGCCCATTTAAAAAAATTGTAATGTTTGGCTTCTTATTTTGACATGGTAAGAGTTCTTTATATATTCTGGATATAAAAGTTCTTTGTAACTATATGAATTAAAAATATTTACCCTAGGGGTAGCCGGGTTGGCTCAGTGGGTTAAGCGCTCTCTTTGCAGTCCCAGGGACCGAGAGTTGAATCCTGGCCACCGAGATTCGAATCCTGACCCTGGCTCTGGCAGACCCATGTACTGAACCTGGGGTGTGCTTCCCATGCGGGAGGCCCCCAGTTTGGTTCTCACCTCCGGGTTCAGCCCCTGGCTCGAGGGAGCGTGCTTCCCATGCTGGAGAGCCCCAGTTCCCACCCTGCGCAGCCCCTGCCCACCTGTGTGGAATGAAACCATGTCAAAAACTGATGACATACAGCTCTGGAAACTGCTCTCCATCTTTCTCTGTCTCTGTCAAAAACAATAAAATAAATCTTTAAAAAACATTTACCTTAGTCTGTTGCTTGCCTTTTTATTTTCTTACGGTGTCTTTAAGAGCAGAAGTTTTAAATTTGGTGAACTTCTTTTTTCTTACATGGTTAGTGTTTTTTTGTGATCTGCATAAGAAATCTTGGGAAGCCGGGATGGCTCAGGGGGTTAAGTGCTTGCGTTGCAGCCCTGGGGACCCAGGATTGAATCCTGGCCCTAGCCCGTGTGGACCCATATGCTGAACTGGGGAATGCTTCCCATGTGGGAGGCCCCCAGTTCAGTTCTTGCCCCCTGGTTCGACCCCTGGCTCAAGGAGGCGTGCCTCCCATATGAGAGGCCCTGGCCTAGTTCCTGCCCTGCGCAGCCCCCGCCCACCTGTGTGGAACAAAACCATGTCAAGGGAAGCCAGGATGGCTCAGTGGGTTAAACGCTCACTTTGCAGCCCCAGGGACCGTTGATCGAATCCCGGCCCCGGCCTGTGCTGACCCATGTGCTGAACTGGGGAGTGCCCCAGTTCAGTTCTCACCGGGGTGAGACCGTGGCCCAGTTCCTGCCTGTGCAGCCCCGCGCCCACCTGTGGAATGAAACTATGTGGAAAAACCAACGATGTGCAACTATGGAGACTGCTCTGGGCCCTCCCCCTTCTCTCTGTCTCTGACTCTGTATCTGTCTCTCTCTGTCAAAAACAATAAATAAATCTTAAAAAAAACCCATGTCGAAAAATGACATATAACTATGGAGACTGCTCTGGGTCCTCCCCCTTCTCTCTATCTCTCTCTGTCTCTCTGTCTCTGGCAAAAACAAAATAAAAATCTAAAAAAAAATAGAAATCTTTGCTTCCAGCAGTCATGGAGATTTCCTCTTGTGTTTTCTTCTGTGTATAGAAGTTTTATACTCTTAACTTCTATGGTTAGGTCTTTTTATGTTTATGACCTATTTGATCACTTCAACTTTGTCCTCACTGCACAACAGATGCAGTAGGAAAAGAAGAATCTGAAATGAAGATGATTACCTCTCTCAAAAATAGACATATTGTAGAAGAGAAGTATTAAACTTTTCTTTGTATGGTCTTCATTTAATATTTATTAACTATTCATTAGTAAAATATGTATCAGTCACCTACTGTGAGTCAGGCATTGGAGATATAGTGATGAACACACTAGACAGTGTCCTTGCTCTGTGGGGTTTACATTTTAATGGGAGAAGTTGTGTTTTAGTGAACATGCTATTGTATGCATGGCAATGTGAAGAAAATGTTACTGCTCTATCTGTGATTCCTCAACTAAAGGAAGTATTTCACATCCTTGGCAATCGTCCTAATCTTTCTGTATGATAGGAAGAAACTTTTTCCACAAAGTGTCATTGATCTGTGAAGAGAAGGGTATCTTCGGCTGCATACAGCCAGCTATAAGGCAATATGGGCAGTGGGAATGCAGTACTGGATGGAAAATCATAATAAGTGATCTCATGCTACTGTTACTATTAAGGTATAGTGATCAGACTTAGTGCTCTCTTTTTTGGTTTAAGCAAAGCAGTTTATTTCTTTTCCCAGTCCTATTTTTGATACATATATTTTAAAGATTTATTTTATTGTTTGAGAGAAGGCAAGAGAGAGAGAGAGAGGTGTGGAGGGCCCAGAGCAGTCTCCATAGTTGTATATCATTAGTTGCAGCATGGTTTCATTCCACACTTCCACACAGTTGGATGTGGAGCCTTGCAGACTGAGAACTGAACTGGGGGCCTCCTGCATCAGAAGTGAGAACCTTCACCACCATCCCAGTGGTTACCAGTTGAGCTGCAGTTCAGCATGTGGATTTGTATGGGTTGGGGCCAGGATTCGATCCCCAGACCTCACGGTTACAAGGCAAGCATTCAACCTGCTGAGCTAACCCAGCATCCCCTGATTTTATTTTATTTATTTTGCCAAAAGAGTTTACTGATAGTATCTTCAGAGAACCCCTAGGTTTCTTTCCTGATGGCCAGAGCACTGGGCATCTTCTATAACTAATCATTCATATGTTCCTTAAAACCAGTCATACTTTGTGTTAATGCTGTCACCATTTTTCAAGCTACTTCAAGTATCAATAAGTGCTATTTACTATTAACATTTATAAACTAGTGCTAATATTAAATAACTAGATAAGTGGTATTAATTCAGGGCGGGATAAGATCATTATAGCCTAGGTTGACCTTCATAGAAGAAATAAAACTTGAACTAGTTCTAAAAGATGAGTTGGATTTAGGTAGATACAACTAAAGATGGCAGATTAATTTGTATTAATGGATTTGAGGAAGAAGAGATTAAGGTTCATTTGTGGTGTGACTCCCCTATCATCTACCCACAGCAGATATCATTAATTCACCATGACACTCATTCTTGCTGAGCCTGGGCACAGTCTGGTAAGACTGGAACTAGGTAATAGGAAAGGAGATGTAGGTGTTAAATGGAGAGAGATTTTGAAAAGGCATCAGTGAGACTTGAAAATGTGGGACATCTCCCATGTGCAACAAGGAAGCCCTTGGTGTGGAGACTCTGAAGGGTTTCTGTTGCGTCTGTGCTGAATACACAGGTATCTGAGGGGAGTGATGGGCATCACAACCAGACTCAGAAAAATAAGGCCAGGGGAAGACAGTGCAATGTATTTGGCCGGAGGGCACCCCTTGGGGTATTTCTAGGCTGAGAGAGACCCTTGGGTTATACCAGCTACAGAGATGGGCCACGTTTGCCAGCAGAGTCAGCAGCAAACAGGCAAAGAAACGATGCCCTAGAGATCTAGGAAGCCAGAGGACCACTTACTCAAGAGTTCAACTCTTTCCTGCTGCTGCAAAGTCTGCTTTCCCTCATCTATTCAGATCCATCTCAGGTAGAGAAGCAGGAGAGGCAGCTGTCTGAGAGACCAAGCAATTTTTATTCTGGAGATTCTGAGCAGTGCCTGGAAGACTGTTAAATGATTAGATCGGTTTATATTACACTGGTTCGGGGACTTCGGAAAGATGCGGGATCAGCAACTGGGAAGATGTATAAGACCTTCATGTGAGGAGAGGGTTCCTGTCAGCTCATCCATCGCCTTTGACGAGGTCAGGCAGGACTGACTGGAACGATGCCGGCCTCTGTGTCTGTTTCCAAGAGGGGCTAATTGGGCCCATCTGAGGTAAGTTAGACGAGATGCCGGAGGCCCGTGGCCTAGCTGAGCAGGTGGCTCCGTGCACTCAGCTGCAGGGGAACGGCTCGCCCATGTGTCCCTGCCTCAGCACCACCAGTTTCCCAGCACTGGAGGTACCCATTGCCAAAGAAGACCATGTGGTTGAAGTATATCCACTACACCTGGCCCTGTCAAACCTGTGAGAATGGATGTGTGTGATCTGCTGTTTCCCTCAGCACTCACCTTCTGTCTCTTCTCATCCTGTACTTTTCCAGTAATAGTCCATGGAGCTTTCTACCACATGCTTTCCTTCCTGCCAGGATTAGTCAAAACTTAGCCAAAAATTGCTGTCTTCTATTCCAAAAGTCTGGAATCCTTATATTCTGTGTACTGGTTGTGAGGGATGCCTGTAGCCCTTAGCTTATTTCAGGACCTATGATTAACATACCCTGGGTATAAATAATGAATTTTTAAACCTAGTGGTTCTAAGTTCCTGTATAGGAGAAGCTTAAGGGCAAAACTCTGAAAGGGGAGGGAGGCAGTTAGAAGATTTGTCTTGAAACTGAGTCCACAGAATAATGTGATCCTGACCAGTAGTGACAACCGGGAAAATAAAAAACAAAGATATGATTAATAAGAACATCTGCTTTGTTCATGTAAATGAGTCTTATAAATGTAGAATCTAGGACCTTAAAAAAAATCTTATGTTGGTTAGTTATTTCATTTACTGAGTTTCTTTCTTCCCTGAACAAGGTATTACACCATTAACCTGAGAATTTTAAACACATCCTTTGTTGACTTTTTTCTATTTACATATTTTTATTTTGTTTACTTTATGGGGAGAGGGAAGGAGTTTATTGCCATTGATGCTGACAAGTCTCCCTCACATCCTCCGAGCAATCTTTTCCTTGGTGAGCTGTACTATAAAATTCTAATCACTACTGTTATGCAATATTAAAATACTTGATATATGTAGCAACGACAGCACACATGTCCACACCCAGTGAAGTAAGGTCATGTTCCTGAAATTGTCTCCATTGAGATGGTAGGCGATGCCGTGATGGTGGATGAACTCAGGAAATGAGTATAGAAAGAAGAATGCAGAAAGAGGAGGACGGCAGCATGGGGTGGGGGGAAGCTTACCATTCAGAGGAGGAAGAGGATCTTTGCTGGAGTGAGAGGTCAGTGGATGTTGAGATGGGAGGAAGACTAAGAGCATGAGCTGTGGTTGAAGTCATGGTAAGAGTTTTAAGAAGATGGCGGTCAACAGTGTCAAATGTGACTGAGGTGTATGGAGGAACTTCACTGTGTGCTTCCTCATCTAGGTCATTTATACAAATTGACACTAGACTATTCACTTATTTACTGAGCTGCATCCTAACTGTGGTAGGGTTGTATAAAATAGGCACAAAGTATTTAAAGCAATATGTCTTTATAAACAAATATAGTGGTAATTTAAACAAAAAATACATCAATTTTTACTGGTATATTTGTTAAGTGGAAACTATAGACTTAATTCAATGACGTTAAAAAAAAATCTGGTGTCCTTTCATGCCTGTGATACCGTTTCAAAAAGCAAACATCCTCATATAATTGTTCTTATTGCAAAAGTAACACATAATCATTAAAAATACAGTTGTATAAAATTCTAACCCATACTATCCGCAAAGATAGCCATTCTCAACATTTTGATTGACACCATTCCAGGTTTCTACTATCTATGTGTGTATTTTTACTGAAACTGGGCTTATTCTATACACTTTTCACCCTGTTTTCACTTCATGATGTATGTGAACAGTCTTTGATATCATGCATCTATGAAATAATGATTAATGGGCTGCTTGGATTTTAATGTACAAGTGTAATATAATATAATTTAATTATATAATACCCTATAATTAAATTTAGATCTTCCCTAGTTTTTTATTATTAAAAACAATATTGTGTTGAGTATCTTTGAGGCTAAATCTATGATTTTCTTTAGCTAAATTCTTGAAGTGAAATTGATGGGTTAGTGGTAGAAATATTTTAAAGGCTTTTGATGGGTAGTGCAAACAAAGTTGCTTTCTAAAGTTGTACCAGATTGTACTCCCACCCACAGTGTATGAGAATACCATTTTTCCTGCACATTTGCTAACATTAGGTATTATTATTTCTAAACAAAGTTTTGTATGTGAAAAAATAGTCCCTCATTTAAATTTTACAGCCACTTTAAAATGCATATATAATTCTTATTCTTTGAAAAGAAATTTGACCAAAACAGCTAAAGATTATTCTAAATTGGCTTACTGAAGTGAATGATCAATCTGGGTAATACTGTTTTTTGGTTGACTGTAGATGTGACTCTGAAATGGTCATATCCCAGTTCTGTCATTTACTAACTGGATAGTTTGGGGCAGTTGATTAATATCTCTAGGTTTCTGTGTCTGTCCAAATGGGGATTATAATAGTATCTGTTTTAGAGGATTGTTAGGCAGATTAAATAAGATACTAGATTCAAAATTCATGACACTTTAGTTGGCATAGGCACAAAATAAATATTAGCAGTTGCTATTGGTGAGACTGATTTTCTCATGTGATTCTAAGACTGATTGAAGGCACCATCAAAAGTGGAGCTCAGGGCATGCCAGGATAGCTCAGCGGTTGAGCACTTGCCTCGAAATTGCAATGCGTGGGATTCAGTTCCCAGCCCCGGCCTGTGCAAACCCATATGCTGAACTGCAGTGCAACTGGTAACTGCAGTGATGGCTCTGTGTCGATGGTTCTCGCTTCCCCTTTGGGAGGTCCCTGGTTCCGTTCCTGCCCCGTTCAACCCCTCATCCACCAGTGTGTAATGCAGCCATGTCACAACTTTGGAGACTGCTCTGGGCTCTCTCACCTCTCAAAAAAAAAAAAAAAAAATGAAGTTCAGAAATACTTTTTTTTTTTTTAAGGCAATCATCTAACTAGACTCTGAATTATAGTGTTCTTTCTATCAACAAATACTCTTAGGTGCTGAAGGGATCCAGAAATGAATAAACCATGTCTTCTGTTTTCAAGTAGCTTACTGCCTGGAAGGAGGGCTGAGATGCACCCATATTAATTACTCTAATACAGGCAGAAAGCAAAAGCCTCCACAGAAGAGACACAGATAAAACACTGAGGGTTCAGGTGAAAGATAATTCTCTAAGAGAAGGCAGCATTTGAACCAGACCTAGAGGAATGGTTGGGATTTGAATATGCAAAATAGGGGATGGGAGTGGGGAGGGTGCTCATGGCAGCAGGATATGGAGGCAAGTAAAGCTAGAGATAGAAATCTAGGCATTGTCAACCTTTGGCTAAAACCATGGTAGTGTATAAGTACATAATTGGTACAAATTGCACGGTGAGACTTGGAAGTGCAGAGATTTAACTTAAAAAAATGTTATTAAATTTATTGGAGTGACACTGGCTAATAAAATTATATACACATGTACAATTCTATGATACATCATCTGTATATTGCATTGTGTGTTCACCACCCAAAGTCAAATCTTCTGTCACCATACATTTGACTTTCTTTTTCAGAACTATTTTCTCCCTAGTGATAATGTACCTTTCAGGAATACAGACACTCCTCACTTACCGTAATGACCAAGTTACATTCTTATGACTAGGTCATTAAACAAATTGGTTGATAAATGAGGAGCTTAAAGGCAGATGTCTTGTGGTGTGTCCTGGTGCCATAGAGTATGTATTTTTCCATAGATATCACATGATACCACACTTGTAAACAACATATGAGGGGAGACCAAAAAAACAAAACAAAACAAAACAATAAACACTGGAATGATCTTCTGGAGGCTGGTCCCCTTGTAGCACAGGCTTCCTCTGCTAGGTGAGTGTTCTGCATCAGTGTACCTACCAGCTGGTGGTGTTATGAGAGGCTGCATTCAGTTCCTGTGAATTATTTTTGGAGACTTTCAATAAATTTGCCCATTTCATGGTGGATGATTTACACAAACAATGTGTGACATGACAACCCACCTGCCCACACCATGCTGAATGTTCATCAGTTTTTGTCCAAAACGGCCTGACCCCTGTGCCACCATCCCTAGTCACCATATTTCACTCAAGCGAGTTTTTTTGTTTTTTTTCCCCCTGCATGAAAAAAAGTCCTCAGGGAAAGCCGGATGGCTCAGTGGGTTAAGTGCTCACTTTGCAGCACCAGGGACCGAGGATCGAATCCCGGCTCTGGCCCGTGCGGACCCATATGCTGAACTGGGAGCTCCCCCAGTTCAGTTCTCTCTCTGTCTCTGTATCTCTCTCTCTTTCTCTCTCTCTGTCAAAAACAATAAAATAAATAAATCTTAAAAAAAAAGTCCTCAAAGGGAAACATTTTGCCAATATGGAAGAGATGAAACAAAAAATGGGAGAAGCACTAAAAGGCATCAAAAATCAATGAGTTCAGGGGATGCCAGGATAGCTCAGCGGCTGAGCACTTGTCTTGCAATTGCAAGGGCTGGGGGTTCAAATCCCTGCCCCAGCCCATGCAGACGCATATGCTGAACTGTGATACAACTGATATCCACCCAGATGGCTTAATGGCTCATGGCAAAGGTGGGGAGCTACCTGGTTCAGTGTCCCCCATTCATGGCCCCACACACGCCTGTGTGAAATTAGTTGTCACAACTAATAACATACAACTATGGAGACTGCTCTGAGCCCTTCCCCTTCTCTCTCTCTTTCTCACCTTCTCTCAAACAATAAAAAAAAAATCTTAAAAAAATCGACAAATTCAAAAACTGTTTTGAGGGGTAGAAAAAGCATCTCAATAGGTGTAGTGCATCAAATGGAAGGTGACTAAAGTTTAAACATTTAAGAATAAATACAGGTCCCCCTCATATGTGGTCTTGAATAATTGGGAATGCTTCATGTAGTGAACATTAACCAACTGCAGGAGACAAAGACTGAGAAAGGGGATTTCTGAGACTCATACAGACTGAGAAAGGAGATTCCTCTGTGCTGGAGAATTGGTCATGTGTAAGCCTGAGTGGTCATTAAACAGGTAGGTTGTTAAGTGAGGAGTGGCTGTGTTTAGTCCATCCAGTGAGTGAGTGAGTATGGGTGTGTGAGTGTGTGTGTGTGTGTGTGTGAACTAAGATTCATAATTGTCAATGCAATTCACAGCTCCATCTTTGGGTTTTCTGCCCGTTCCCTTCCTGTTTGGTTCTATGCTTCATAATTTGTACACAGCCAGGCAATTGTAGGAGAGGCCTGTGTCCTTGCTGTTGGTCTCACCTTGGTCATTTCCTCTCTCTGCAACAACTTGCCATGCTCTCCCCTTGCCCACAGTTGGTTCAGAGAAGATGATGGCTGTGGTGGTTTTGACGGACGGTGCATTAGCTTTTCCACGTATGAATAACCCCTTGGAGATGCATCTGCTGTGTATCTTACCACCGGCAGGTAAGCCTGCACGTTCTCTTGCTCTTCCAGAGCGACTTCTTATGGTTGTCACACCAGCTCACCTTCCCTTCCAAAGTCCACACACCCCAAACCCTCTTGTAGCACATGCAGCACCCCGAGAAGCTTACTCCCGGAGCTCAGGATGGGGCAGGCTGCACAGGTGCGTCACTGTGGGCAAAGTGTGTGCTTAGGGCATCAGCAGAGCATGGCCACCAAAGAGATTTGAACCAAGAGATTTTGGTAAATTTTAAAAAATGTGCAAGTAGTTGCTATGGAAAAAAATGAGAATTTATTGTACTTGTTCACACATATGTTGTAAGTGTAAACGATTGGTTTTATTGGGGGAGGGGTGGAGTACCATATCTTTCAGTGTTTTAGGTTTCTAAAGTCCTTCATCTGGCCTTGTGCAGGTCCATTCTCCTCTTTGACTCATCCTAAAAATTTTTTATATTTTATTTATTTATTTATTTTTTAAGATTTATTTTTATTGCTTTTGACAGAGAGAGCTGGGGGGTGGGGGGTGGGGGGTGGTAGAGAGAGAGAGAGAGAGAAAAGGGCCCAGAGCAGTCTCCATAGTTGCATGTTATCATCAGGTTTCTACATAGCTTCATTCCACAGGTGGGCACAGGACTGCGTAGGGCAGGAACTGGGCTGTTGGCCTCCCACATGGGAAGCTCACCCTGGCAAGAACAGAACTGGGGGCACACGCCAGTTCAGCATATAGGTCAGCACGGGCTGGGGCCAAGATTTAATCCTTGGAACCCGAAGCTGCAAAGTGAGTGCTAAACCCACTGAGCCATCCCGCTTCCCTCATCCTAAAATTTAAGGGGGATACAATCATGTCCACGTCCTTGTCCTTGTCAGCAGCCCCCTCCCCGTGTTATCCTGAGAATGAGAAGTAGGAAGTCCATAATATCTTTTCTCTGTCTTTTCCTCCAAATTCCTTTTCTCTCCAGTGTTCTGGGAGAAGAGAAAAATCAGTTCTGTGTCTTCACTGCTCTGTATAACTCAGTCTGGACTCATACCAATAGCAGTGAACCCTGAGTGTAGCAATTTTGGAATCAGGGTCTTTGCTCTCAATAGCAGCCAATTCATTTTTGGTTTAGCTGCCACATTTAGAGTCCAGCCAGGAAAACAGAAATCACTCTGAGTATTTAAACCAGAGGGAATTTCATCCAAAGAACTGTGAAAGTGAAAGAAATGCTGGGGAGCCATTCAAGGGAAGGTGAAGCAATCCAGAGATTAGGAACAGCAGGACTTCACTCTTATTCCTCTACTGAAGGAACAAGGAGAGGAAGCCCAGGGATCAGGATAAGTTAGAAGCTGGAACTTTGGAGGGCCTTCTGTTGGGGAAGAAATACTCTGGCTTCCAGCGTCCTTCTGACTTCTAGTCTTCTGCCGGTACCCCTTGTTGACTGAATTCAGCATGGACTCAGGAGCTGAGGACTCATTTTGTGTCAGCCTCACTGGAGAGGGCAAGGAGTGAATCTGATAAGAAATGGGTCAAGGACTGACAGGAATGGGTAGGGCCAGCCAGCGGGAGTAGGATGGAGCATATCCACAATCACATAATCACTCTGCTACAGAAACTGGCTCTGGTTTCTTCTTAGCACATGTACTTCTCAAGGGTGGGCGGGGCAGGGAACTTCACATACTCTTATTCTGACTTATATTTGTATCCTCTGAAGGCCCCTCAATAAATGTTTGTTATATTTAACCAAATTTAACAGTTTCTAAACTGTCTTTTGGTCATGTGTCACTGACTGGCTCCTCTTCTTAGACATTTCAATGAAGAGATGAAACATTTGAAAACCTTTGCACAATGTTATAAAAATAAGCACACTTTTTTTTGTTGTTGCTGGGGAGAAAGTGCCCATGGCTTTCCTCCAATGTTCTATCCCTGGTCCATCTCTGCCTGAACCTTCAACTCCTGGTCTTTTTCTCACTGAGGAGATGCCCTTGCTTCTCCATATGGGAACGCAGTTGAGCTCTTTATTTCATAGAACTTTTCCTTTACTTTAGCATATTGTGGATGATTGAGTTGAATTTTTCCTGTTTCCTTGGAATTGGTGATTAGGGTCCCAAGATGGAGACAAAGAAGCACTAAGTTCCAAACATTCTAAAGAGAGTTGCTAATAATTAGGGTCAGACTCTCTCTCCAGGACTTACAAAGACGTAGCAGAACTGGCCCTAGTACCTCCATCTATGACCTGTCCCTCATCACACCACCTTATTCCAAGTAAGTCTATGTAAGATATCAGCTGACTCAAGGGAGGGAGTCAAGAGCCAGCATGGAGTACTTCCCTACACCCCCCAAACCAAGCAAGAGGGTATCAAAGAGTCTACGTGAAGAAGCTGATTTCTTCACCCCCTGGGTAGAAGATCTGTTTGACCAGTGGACGTGGTCAGCTCTGCATTTATCTGAGAAGAAGAAGGACAATTAGAGAGAGGTGGAAGGAGGGCTTTGGGGTGCCAGTGGAATAGCCTGTATTCCTTCTGTTTCACTTAGCAAAGACATATGAGTTCCTTGTAGTCAAAGGGACACAGAAAGATAGTGGGGCTTAAGCCATCTTGCTGGCAGCCTATCTAGGAAGCTGCCTACCAGACAGAAAGAAGTAGGAGAGTTAAAGGAAATGACTTGGAGCAGGGCTGTCTACATAAGGGCACAACTCAGTGAAGAGGCCTCATGGAACTTTCTGAAGAACTCACACAGTGTCCCATAGGCATTTTGACAGCCGTCAGACAACAGGCTTAATGGCCTGTCTTCCACAGCCAGCAGTGCTTTGTGTTAACCCTGTTGAGTGAAGAGACAGTTGTCTCTTTCCTCTCTGCTCTCCTTCTGATTCCCAACCCCTGGAGAGCTAGAACCCTTCTAGAGAACTAGAAGAGGAGAAGAAGCTGTGGAAGGGACCACATTCTCCCCACTTCACATCCCAGCCATGGCTCAAGCTTGGACTGGAAGAGAGGAGGAGATGAGTTCTGCATTGGACCTGAGATTGGAGTTTTAAATCAATTGGGTTGGACTGAGTGTTCACATAACTAAAAGGGAACAGAGAGTTATAGAATCTGTCAATGCTGTTGTAAAGAGTGGGAAGGAGATGTTTGTCATGGCACAGATAAAGAAGATTGTGATAAGAAGTTAGGGTTATACCCAACTGAGTTCAGTGCTCAACAGGTAAGTTAAATTTATCTATCACTAAATCCATCCTTGTAAGTTAAATTTATCACTAAACCCATCCTTGGATCCATTGTCCCATCTTTCCCTGCAGTCTAAGAGGAACTATTTATTTTCCTGTAACTTGCATCTGTTTATCTGTCCTCTTATTTACTTATGGAGAAAAGATTTATTTCACATCTAGAATGTATTGCTAGGGGTCGGGTGCAAAGATTAAACATGATAGAATTTTTTTCCTTCATGGAATATAATCTAAAGCGGGGTGGGTATAAAGTAACTGCCAACTTTAGAGTCAATGTATAAGGGTTATAAAAAATGGGGTGGAAGGCCTCAAAGAAGTGTAGTTAGAAGACAAGGGAAGAGAAACTATTCCAGGCTGATGGATTAAGGTGGCCCACTTAGGGAACTACAAGCAGTTCCATATATTTAGAAGGCAGGCTTAGCAGCAGAGGAGGGTGCACAGGAAGGCTGGAGCCACATCCTAATGGGCTAACATGCTTGTCCTCTATCTTCTAGGCCAGTGGTTCTTACCAGGGGTACTGCCTCTGGAGGTGCAGTTTGGACATTTGTGGGTCATTTTTTATTGCTACAGTGATGGGAGGTGGGATTTACTGGCATCTTAGTAGTTGCGGATCATAGATGCTAGACTCTGCAATGTGTAATGTGAGAACAATTTCATATACATATTTTCCGGCGTATAAGACGACCGGGCGTATAAGACGACCCCCGATTTTCGGTTGACTTTTTTTCGTTTCAAAAGTCGTCTTATACTCCGGAAAATATGGTATGTACCACGGTGAGCCAATCACAACAAGCAAAGGTTCAAAGGTTGTAATAGACCGCCTCTCTGACTCTGGCCAATCTGAGCAGGCTTTTTCCTAGAACACAGTGTAGCTTCGGGTACAGAACATGTATAATGTGCATGCATAAAAAGCCTGCTTGGATTGGCTGAGTTAGAGAGGCGGTCCGAGCAGCCTTGCAGTGATTGGTGCGGGATCGAGTTGGAAAATTCCTTTAGCGGCATATCCAGACGATTTTCGGGATCGAGTTGGAAAATTCGTTTAGCGGCATATCGAGACGTTTTTTGGGATATACTTGGCGTATAAGACGACCCCCGATTTTCGGTTGACTTTTTTTCGTTTCAAAAGTTGTCTTATACGCCGGAAAATACGGGTAATTAAGAACGTATTGCTTTAAAGTAGGCATTTCTTTTCTACTTCCCCACTAGTTTATGTATTCCACAAGAGAAAAAAAGTTTCTCGTTAATCTTTGTACTTCAACACTGGCAATATATTTTAGATATCAAATAAATGTCCTGAATTCTTCTGTATGATTTACAGATCCTCAGTTCTGCATGATTTTCTAATGCTCCCCAAACATTTGTGTAGGGTGTCATATATAAATAAGTCTGGGGGAAAGCCAGGATGGCTCTGTGGGTTAAGTGTTCACTTTGCAGCCCCAGGGGACTGAGGATCAAATCCTGGCCCTGGCCCATGCGAACCCATATGCTGAACTGGGTGTGCTTCCCATGTGGGAGGTCCCCAGTTCAGTTCTTATCCCCAGTTCAACCCCTAGCTTAAGGGGGCATACCTCTCATGCTGGAGGCCCCCAGCCCAGTTCCCACTCTGCATGGCCCCTGCCCACCTGTGTGGAATGAAACAATGTCAAAAAAACTGATGACGGACAACTATGGAAACTGTTCTGGGTCCTCCCCCCTTCTCCTTGCCTCTCTCTGTCTCTCTCTGTCTCTGTCAAAAACAATAAAAAAAAAAAAAGAGAAAATTCTAAGCAGAGCAGAAGATTAAAATGGTGATGAATACATTTCAGTTCTCTAGAAACTGTTGCAATCATGCTCCCTTTACTTCTTTTTATGTGAGATATCTGTAAATTAAGCAGTACTTAAATGGTGCAGGAGCACATGCCACTTTTTTTCAGTGAAAGATTTTGTGAAGAAAGTGGAATTTTAAGTGGAATGGAGAAGGAAATATAACAGAGAATATTATATTTGAGACTTTATGCAATCAGATGCTCACAAGGGGTGGTAAGTAATTACTGGGGTTGGTAATAATGGTGCAGGGTAGTAATAAGAATATAGGGGTGAAGCCGGGATGGCTCAGTGGGTTGAGTGCTCACTTTGCAGCCCTGGGGACCGAGGGTCGAATCCCGGCCCCGGCCCATGCAGACCCATATGCTGAACTGGGGAGTGCCCCCAGTTCAGTTCTCACTGGGGTGAGACCCTGGCCCAGTTCCTGTCCTGTGCAGCCCCTACACCCACCTGTGGAATGAAACTATGTGGAAAAACCAATAATGTGCAACTATGAAGACTGTTCTGGGCCCTCCCCCTTCTCTCTGTCTTTGTCTCTGTATCTCTCTCTCTCTGTGTCAAAAACAATAAAAATAAATCTTAAAAAAAAGAAAAAGAATATAGGGAAGCATATATGTACCTGAGAAAACAGACCAAGTGTGGAAGAGCCATTGAAGCCACCAAGACCTTCCGGGGCAGTCACAGAGGGGCTGGTCTAGGCTTAGATGGAGCAGACAGGTGAAAAATGGGTTCAGCCCAATAGAGCTTGAATCATCTTGAAGATAAATTCTCCTGACAATTCTTAAATTCCTTCTTAGGAATCAGTGGCTCTCTATGAAGGATTTTCCATGGAAAAACTACTCTTCTAGACTATCTTTTCACAAAACGGATACTGTATATCTGGCTCTCAGCATATGGTACCAATTCAACTTTTAGAATACATACCTTGGCAGGTAAGTTGAAGCTGAGATCTGATTTGAAAATATTTTAAATTAAAAATCTTTTTAATTCATAGAAAAAAACAATGTGTGAATTCAAAGTAAAAAACCTTCACCCTTTAATCAATAACAGTAGTTCTTTAAGGATCTTGAATATTATGAGAAGGTGAACTGGACCTAAGATCTAGAACCATACTGTGCTGCTAATGGAAAGAGAGGGATGTGAAGAGACATGAGCCACATGAGCAATAATGGGGGTTTGACCTGTTTTCATGATTCTGTCTCTCCCTCATTGGGGCTAAAGAAGTAAAGCAGAATTTTAGTAAATTATTTCTTTGCCTTCAATACATTTCACTGTTTATCTTTTTACACTGCCTCCTCCTCTCCCTTATTGAAAGGCTGCGTTTGAAATGTACTGTTTCTGCCTTATTTTATCTTACTCTCCATGGCTGTTTTCTGCCTTCTGTTGGCAGGTTCTCTTGGATGTGTCTGTCTGGGGTGCAAGAGACAATCATGTATAATCAAAGCCTTGCTCTGGAAGATGTTTTGTTTCTCCAGCATCTTATAACTAAGGTGACCAACCATCCTCCTTTAGGGAGGACAGTCCTCCTTTTGGAAGTTCTGTCCTCCCTCGAAAAGTGTCCTCCTAGATGTCCTCCTTTTCTTTTTCTTTTTTTGGTTCTGCAATCGATTTCTTTCTTTTTTTTTTATTGTTAAATTTATTGGGGTGACATTGATTGGTAACAATTAGATAGCTTCTGGATGTACAAGTCCACATCACATCACCTATGCTTTGCATTATGTGCTTACCGCCCAGATTCAGCTGTCTTCCTTCTCATTGGAAAAAAGTTGGTCACCTTATTATAATCCCCAAGCAAACCCGAGGGTTCACTTAGCTGCGAAATCAGGTAAATGACAAAACTGCTCAGTGCTAAACTGGGAGTCAGTTTGGGGCATCAAGCTTGCCATGGAGATTAGCATGAGCCCCAAGCTCAGGGTGGTGCCAGAACTCAGCAAGGGTCTTGAGGCTCCTTGGCCTGAGTGTGACTTGGGTCAGGATTTCTTTTCACTAAGGAACAGGGCAGCTTGAAAACTATAGCAGCATCTAGCATCTAGCTGATCTGATGCTCTGCAGTTTCATTCTGGATCAGAAATGAGATGTGTGGGCTGGTCCTATCCCAGAAGAAATGCTAGAGCGTCTGGGAAGGAAGCATTACTAACCCTACTGAGAGAAAGCTGCGGCCTAGCTTGGTGCTGCTCAGGCCAGCCGAATCTTTAGATTTCCCAAGTTTTGTATGAGTTGCAGGGGAGTCACCAAATACAGGCTAAATCTTATCGTCCACCTCTGTTAGGGCCACTCGTAGGTAATAGGACTACGTAGATGACTAAAGTTCTCATGTATTCAAAATTTATACCACCATCCCCAAATGAAAACACAAAACAAAAACCTTTCACTGCCTTTGGCACATTGAGAGATTAACTTTTATTTCTCTGCCCATTCCCACTTTCTAGTATTAGTGGCCAGTTGGAAGAGCGAGGGAAGGGGAAAGATGCTTGAAATGACATATCTTGCACTTGAACTTATTTGGAGTCTGAGCAATAGTGCTGACGGATCCTCACTTGGGTCTGCAGGTATCTAGAGAAACTCCTCTGGGTCTTTGGTGGCCATTACCCTGTGAGCATTGCTTTATATGTTGAGTTCCATGAATCAGCAGAATATCTGCACAGAGCCCCACCCTAGAGACCAGGAAACCTGATTCAAGTCTCTTTTCTGCTATTGAAAGCCAAATAGGGTTCGGGGAGCGGGGTGGCGGAAGAAGCTATGTGACTTCCCCACTGGGACCCAGTTTCAATTATCTTTAAGTGAGGGGGTTGAGCAATATATTTATAAAAGTCCTCCTAGCCCTGACATTCTGTGATTGTGGCAGAGACTGCATCATTCTGGATTTGCTTCTCTCATTAAGCTGTGTGTAGCTGCTTAGAAAGTATTATTAGATTGGCTCCGTCTAAGTTAGAGCCATGTCTTCTTTCAGGTTTCCCATCACCCTTCTTTTTCTTGCTCAGATAAAACAAAATTCCTTTTTATTACCAGTGTTGGAAGTTGGAACTGGAGTTACCATCCCTTTGTGTTAAAAAAGGAGCTGTTTTACTTCCATTTCTACTGGGCGGGGGGCAAGTACGTTGTTGGGGGGCTTGCCTTTGGTCTGGGCACCCCAGGGATTCCAGTTGTACGCTCCTCAAAGGTAAGGGCTGTATCATTCAGCGTTTTTTGTATTCACTCCTAACGCGTGTGCAAGGATGCCTGTGTTGAATAACGAAATGTACCTACCTAAGAATAAAATAGCATTGTCCTTAAGTTTTTCCTCAAAACCACTAGGTGTCGCCTTCATATCAGAGAAACTACGCCCCCTCCTCTGTCCCGGCACTCCCCCTCCCTCCTCCTCAGGCGCTCCCGGCTTCTTGGCACCGTTATTTCTGGAGTGGCTTGAAGGGGGAGACATCTCGACTGTGGCTCCTGGCAGGGGGAGGAGAATGGGTTTATGTGCATCTCCTTTATGACAATGGAGAAAAACTCCCCAAGGTCCCATAGCAGTCCCTCCCAGCAACCATGATATCATCCTCACAAGCTGTTCCTCGGGATCAGATCAGCAACCCAGACTCCGAGTATCTGGGGTGAGCCTTCCAGGTTGGAAGCTTGGGAGTGGGGTGGAACCCAAGGGGGAGCCAATGGACTTCCATTGCTGGGAGAATGTTCTGCATAGCCAGTCCATGAGCTTTTATCAGGTGTTAGCCTACCTGTGTGGGGGGACAAAAGAGAGAAGAGGCTGTCCTAGGCCATTGCCCTGGAGCAAGATGGTGTGGTGGAAGCCCAGTGGGCTCTGGTGCGCCTCTGGGGACATGGGAGGTCATGGAGGGGGCATGGGGCCAGGAAGAGGGCCATTGGAGCTTTGAGTCTTAAGGGAAAAGGAGACTCATGGGCTTTGTAAGGGCTCAGGAAGAATCGACCAGGGGCGCCCCTGGGCCCTGGAGGGGCCCGTGTTCTGGTGAGCAGGCTTGTCTTCCTGGGGAAGGAGAGGTTCCGGCGACGAGAAGGGTGGTATGGTTTACTAGGTGGAGGGCTAGTGAAGATTCCAGATATTTGGGGATTCCTGCCTGCTTCCTGCAGACTGGACTATTTGAGGGACTCAGTGGAGTTAAGGCAGGGGACCCCAGCAAGAGAGGGGCTGCTAGGAAAGGCAGAGATGGAGAGAGCGCAGAGGAGTGAGTGGCCCAGGGGCTTGGCCCAAAGTGAGGGGCGCCCAGGAACCCCACCGGCCTGAGAGGCCCTGTGCGGAGCCCCCGAGTTGTCACCGGGTGGGTTGGAGACCTGGGAGGTCCCTAGGTGCCCGGCTGGGGGTGGGGGGAGACAGCAGGCGCCGGAGGGTGGGGCCGGGAGAGGCGGGAGGAGGGGCCGCGGGGCGGGGGCGGGGGCGGGCGGCCTGCCCGGGGAGTCACACTCGGCGGCCGCCGCCGGCGCAGCGAGCGGAGACGGGCCCGGCCGCGGCGACCTGACCTGGACGAGCGGCGCGTCCGGGGGCCCAGGCGGGGGGCGGGAGAAAGCGCCGGCCAGCGCCGGCCGCCCGGGCCCAGGAGGAGCGGAGCAGAGAAGAGCTGGGACACGGGCGGGGCCGCCGCAGCTCCGGATGGGACCAGCGCCCTGGGCCCGTTAGTCCAAGCTGGAGCTTCGGGAGAAGCCTTCACAGGGAGAGCTACCCCTGCCTTTCCCTCGCCTCCGGCCCAGGCCTCGCTTCGCTCCCTGCCGGCCCATGGTCCCCGTCTTTCCGCGGTGCGAGCCCCCTTCCACCTTACCCCCTTGGTCCTCCCTTTCGCTGCTCTCTGCCCTCCTAGCCCCCTCAGCTGTGAAGTAGCCCCCAGGCCCTTTCCTGTACCAGTCTCCCCCCACCCCCACCCCATCCCAGCTCGGATCCCCTTTGCCTTCTCAGCTTTGGATTCATGAGCCTACTTCACCTCTCTCTGTCCCCATCCCAGTCGCAGGCCCCTTTGGTCCCTCCCTCCTCCTGCCTCCTGGCTCTTAGCTCTTAGTCCTCGGTCCTTAGCCTAGGCAGGCAGACCCACCCCTGACCCACCCCGGGGCCGTCCTCCCACCCCCTCCTCCCGTCCGACACCCCCACTTTTGTATCTCAGCCGACCTAGCTTATCCTCACTTCTCTTCCTGACCGACTTCCCCAGATTCCAGGCTGGGTGGTGCTTGTGCCTCCCGGGTAGGCCAGAGTGGCCCCAGGTTCTGGGGCTGGTGGGGCTGCGGCTTTCTCCCCATGGCACTGCCATCACTCCTGCTGTTGGTGGCAGCCCTGGCAGGTGGGGTGCGTCCTCCCCTGGCGCGGAACCTGACGCTGGCGGTGGTGCTGCCAGAACACAACCTGAGCTATGCTTGGGCCTGGCCTCGGGTGGGTCCTGCCGTGGCACTAGCTGTGGAGGCGCTGGGCCGGGCACTGCCCGTGGACTTGCGGTTTGTCAGCTCTGAACTAGATGGCGCCTGCTCTGAGTACCTGGCACCACTGCGCGCTGTGGACCTCAAGCTCTACCATGACCCTGACCTTCTGCTGGGCCCGGGCTGTGTGTACCCCGCTGCCTCTGTGGCGCGCTTTGCCTCTCATTGGCGCCTTCCCCTGCTGACTGCCGGTGCTGTAGCCTCTGGTTTTGCGGCTAAGAATGAGCATTATCGTACCCTGGTGCGCACGGGCCCCTCTGCGCCCAAGCTGGGTGAGTTTGTAGTCACGTTACATGGGCACTTCAATTGGACTGCCCGCGCTGCCTTGCTGTATCTGGATGCTCGCACAGATGACCGGCCTCACTACTTCACCATCGAGGGCGTCTTTGAGGCCCTGCAGGGCAGCAACCTCAGTGTGCAGCACCAGGTGTATGCCCGTGAGCCGGGGGGCCCTGAGCAGGCCACCCACTTCATCCGGGCCAACGGGCGCAGTGAGTGTGGCCCCGGCTATGTTAGGGCCAGGGGAGGAGGGTCGCTGTACCCCTGGAGCTCAGCACTGGGGAACTAGATGGAGACAGGCATGGTGGAGCTATACGGGGTGGCTGGGGTGAAAAGGCACCTGTGTGAGGGCTAAGGCATTATATCAGGGGAGCTTGCAGACATCATGGGCAGACGGAAACAAGGAATAAGATAGCATGAGGGGTGAGCTTGTGTCAGGGAGAATATAAAATTGGGGGGGAATTGAATTTGGGGAGCAATGTGAATGCCCTGGAGTAGTGAATGTGGTTATTGGCCACTCCAAAATGTGTGACAATCTGTGAGCAGAGATTTCTCAGACAGAGGCACCTCAATCTTTTATACTGTGGATCAATAATAAATCACCAAAATAGTGATGACTCTGAATGGGCGTGAGGTTCAGCAGGTTGGGTTGGGAAAGACAGGTAAAGCTCACACTGAAAAAAGTTCTGAGCAGCCAGTGCCTTTGAGTTTTGAGAAAGGCAGGGCAGAGGGGTGTGTGTGTGTGTGAGGAGTCTGGGTGGGGAGCAGCAGGCAGGGCCCTGGGAAGAGGAGGGGCTGCAGGCTGATAGCTCCCTTCCTCTGGGGTCTGGAATCAGACTCTGGCTTCTGCCAGATGGTCTCTATGGCCCCAGGGTATTTATGACCTAGACTCTAGGGGGTGGGGGATGGATAGGGAGCATCTGGTGGATGGTGGCCAGGTTAGGGCACACTCTTCCTTGCTTAAGATGGAAGTGATGATGGTTTTAGAGAGGGGGCTGTTTAGGGACCTCGATATGGTCTCAGGATGCCCCTGTGTGTATACCTGCCCCCAGTTGTGTATATCTGTGGCCCTCTGGAGATGCTGCATGAGATCCTGCTTCAAGCCCAGCGGGAGAACCTGACCAATGGGGATTATGTCTTCTTTTACCTGGATGTCTTTGGGGAGAGTCTCCGTGCAGGCCCCACGCGCTCTACAGGCCGTCCCTGGCAGGACAATCGCACCTGGGAACAGGCCCAGGCCCTCAGAGAGGCCTTTCAGGTATCATCTGAACCAAATTTGAGGGAGGAGGGGGAAGATGAGCATCTTTGGAGAGTCTCTGTCTCTCACAAGACCCCACAGAAACCCCAGGAACATGGCAGGAATTGAGAGCTGCAGGAGTGAAATGAACAGAGGCTTTTCGAGTCTAGTATCATTTTCTTACTTCCCCACCTTTGTGACTCTTTCTCGGTGTGTCTGCCAAGGCTGCCTCCCAAGATCCTGGTACACTGACTTTCCTAAGTGCCAGTAGTAGATTATAGAGTGGGGAGAAAAATTCAGGAAAAGATCTGGTCCCAGCCCATGGGAGGGCTTCCACCCTTTCTGCAGAGGTGAGGCATGACGTGGTACAATTAGATACGAGTGCAAGGAAGGCTGACTGTGTGTCCTGAAACAGATGCTAAGAAGTTCAGTTGTTCAGAGGAGGGAGAGCCAATGTGGCTGCGGTTAGGAAAGGCTTTTTTAAAGGCAGTGAAGCTCTAGTGTGACTTTAAAGATAGATGTCATATTCCTAGTCAGAGGGCGAGAAAGGATCCAAGCAGCCTGAGCAAAGAGAAAAATATCGACTGGAATGGGTATGTTTGGGGAACCAAGGAGATACTGACTTGGAAAGAAAGTTGGATTCACCTGAAGCAGATATAGGATATAATGTTGCGAAAGTATAATCAGATTAAGGAGAGCTCTGAACCTAAGACTGAGGCACTTGGATTTGAATGTGGGGCCCTTGAGATTTTTTTTTTGTGAAGAGAAATATGGTGACAGAATTCAGGCTGGACTGAAAGAGGAGGAGGACAGAGGCAGTGAAACTACCTGTAATAGGTTAAAATAGAGTGAGGTGAAATGGCCTTGAACTAGGCTAATGATAGCAGTAATGGAAGGACATGGATAGGAAAAACTGTTTGCAGGGAAATTACATGACTCTGTCCATTTCACTCCTCTGCTCAAAACTTTCAATGACTTATTTCCTACAGAACAAAGTCCTGACTCCTTAACATGACATCTAAGACCTTCTATAGTCTGTTCTCAACCCACTTTTTCAGTATTACTTCCTAGTGCCCTTCATGAGCAAGTACTCCATCCCCTGACCCAAGGCCTCCCTGACCCCCTGCCTTTGCACTCTCATCCTTTTGTCTAGAATACTCTTCCTTCCCTCAAATCATACCCATGAATTGTTTCCTGATTCCCCCATGAATTTTTCATTAACACACACACACACATACATACATATAGAGGGTGCCAAAAAATGTCTATACTTTTTAAGAAAGGAAAAAACTGTATTAAAATTGTAATACTCAAAATATACCAATAACAAAAGACAAATATAAATCATGTTTGACTTCTGCAATTATAATAGGTGCTCAAAGTGGTTACCATCAGCATCCAGACACTTCTGATTATGGCAAACTACTTCTTGAGCAACATTGACCAAAGTGTCCACTTGTATCACTGCTCAAGCCATTTTAATTAAGCATGTGTCTCAAACTTATCACAAATGCATGCAGTTGTTAGGCATGTTGGAGGTTCTGTTGCATACTCATGCTTCCGTTATTGTTGTACTTCTACAATATTCTTGAATTTCAAATGCCACTTCAAAATGGTCTTGCGCTCCTCCAAGGACAACCGTGCTTCTGCCATTTTCTTTGACTGCCCTGCCTGTTGCATGGTGATGCTAACACTCATTTGATTAACCCCATCTTTTGAGTGAATGTCATACTACACATTACTACCATAATTCAGTTCAACTTGAAAATGGAATACATGGATAACATCGCTTAAAATGTGTATACATTTTTTTGGCACCCCCCGGTATAAGTGTTTCTTATTTATTTATTCATATTCCTCCTTTTCCCAAAAAGGATTTGAGGTGGTGTACTGGATAACCTTAAGGTCCTCTCAACCCTGAGATTCTTTGACTCTAAGTAGATGTGTATAAGGACTGGGCTTGGGTGGTCATCTTCTCCAATGAGTAAGGTTTTAAGTGGCTGTGATTATTTATGTGATTGTGACTGACCAATGTGTATCTACCTGACTGTGAATGATACTATCTCTTTGCATGCCTGAGTATGAGTCTGATGCTCACAACTGAACATGAGCAGTGGCAGGGTGGCAGGGCAGGTTTTGTTTATGCTCTAACTTTTGCCTACAACAGCTTTTTCACCTTTGTCTGTCTGGATAACGTTTGTATATTCTTCAAGACTCAGATCAGTTATTTTCCCTTCTAGGAAATTGAATCCCCAGGTTGAACTGAGTTTCCTACTCTTGTGCTTAACTCTCTCTGCTATAGAACTTTTATACATCGTTCAGTCAGTGTTTGATTTATTTAAAGACTGGCTCAGTCTATTAGTGTGTATTGAGCACCTATTATGTCCCAGTCACTATGCTAGGAACTGGTATACAGTACCAGTTTTAGAGAACTTAATAGATGTAGTAGTCCCTGCCTTTTTGGAGCTTACATTTAGTAGGATAGACATTAAGCAAATAAGAAAATAAATGCAAACAGAACAAACTGTGATAAGTGTTACTAAAAAATGAAAAAAGAATAGAGTGGTATGAGAAGAGAATAACAAGGGAATTGTACCTAAGAGTCCGGTCGAGGAAGGTACCCACCCAGATGGGAAGTCTCCATGCATAGCTTCTGTATTTTTTTATTTTATTTTTTTTATGTGTATGTGTGGAAGGAATACCTCTTTCTTGTGTGAGAATTCCTACTAGCCCCAGCACTTAGGGTAGAGGAAGAGATGTAAACATGTAACAGCTAACAGTCAGTTACATAAATTGATTCAGTTTTCTCATTCACTGTCGGCATTATTCAGGCAGAAAAACAAAGAGAGAATTTGCTACAACACAACAGGAGCAGAATCAGGCAGTCGAGGATAAACTGAGGGCAAAACCAAGGCTTTAGGTCAGGCCAAGGGTGAGGGGGTAATGAGGGGGTCCTCTGGCAAAGCTACTCATCCTTTCCCAATGTCGAAACAGGGCAGGGGTGAGGGAAGTTGGGTGGTCAGCTCCAGCCAAGGATTAAAGAGCAGAGCACCCTACCCTGGGGTCCCCAACCAGGCCAGTCTGGAAAAGGGGACAGACAGTAAGGGTGAGGAGTCTTTAATACAGATACCCAAAGCTTTTCCAGGAAGGTGCCATGCTCAAGGAAAAGGTCCCAGCTCATGGTGGATAGCTACTTGAGGCCCAGGATCATGCTCGTCTTTGTATTCCATGTGCCGAGCACATACTTGTTGAATTGAGTTAAGGTGTGTGTTGGGGAGAGGAGGTAGAGGGCTAGCAATTCGTCTAGATAGGAGTAGAGCTGGCAGCTACTGTAAACCAAGATGATCAACCAAGATAGGAAGGAATAAGCAGATACAGTAGAACTAAATAAGCAAATGACCAGGCATTAAGGATCCAGAGACCCAAACTGAGCATTTGAGGACTCCAGGGGCAAAAACCCAGGCAGGGGAAGCCGGGATGGCTCAGTGGGTTAAGCGCTCACCTTGCAGCGCCGGGGACCGAGGATCGAATCCTGGCCCCGGCCCCAGCCTGTGCGGAACCATATGCTGAACTGGGAGCTCCCCCAGTTCAGTTCTCTCTCTGTATTTCTCTCTCTCTCTCTCTCTCTCTGTCAAAAATAAATAAATAAAAATATATATATTAAAAAACCCCCCCCAAAAACCCCAGGCAGAAGTCACAACCTAGGTGAACAACATGCTTTGGCCTACAGATGGGGGGTACCAACAGTTAGGATGTAAATAAGCACTAAACTGAGGGCTGTGTGTAAGGTTGAACGTCTTCTGGAGACAATTCTTTTGTCTTTTTAGGCCATAGTTGACAGCGCCTCCGGCTGCTGCCAGGTCTCAGTGTGGGTGGGCCCACAGGCTGAGAGGGTATCTGCCGCCCTTGCACATTTCCTAGGAGCATGTCTGGCTTCCACCCACTGTGAACCCATTTTTGGCAGCCTTTGCTTTTTTTTTTTTCTACCTGGGGTCCCCTGTTTAATGGGACAATTACTTACCATCACTGTCTTCTCTCTAGCCCCTGAGCAAGCACAGAAACTCTTATGAGGTTCTTCTTTCTCTCTCTCTCTCTCTCTTTTTTTTTTTTAGTAACTAGCAACCACAGCAAAACAGAGTCTAGCATAACAGTTTTGAAAGTGTGGTCTTGGAATCCTGGGGGCCTCTTAAATCCTTTTAGGGGACCACAAAGTCAAAACTATTTTAAAAATTATACTAAGATGTTATTTGCCTCCGTCAGTCATTCTTCTATGATTGTACAGTGGAGTTTTCCAGGGGCTACGTGATGTGTGATGATGTCATCACTCTGGCAGCTATGGAAGGCGTGCTTGTGTTTTAAAAATTTGTCAGCTTTAATTTCTCATATGGTAAATATGGTAGATATAATCCAAATAAACAAAAGCTCTTTGGGGTGCTCAAGAACTTTTAGTTGGGCATGAGACCAAGAAGTTTGAGAACTGCTAGTCTAGTCAACAAAAAAACAAACCTAAGTGTTTAAAAAATGTTAAAAACCTATCATCAGCCTTTACATTGAAACATAGATTGTGTTAAACCTGATCGTTTTCAGCTCTTTCATTGACTTTTTATATTGTTTGTCAACAATATCCTGCCCTTCTATTTTTCTTTTATTCTTTGAACAGGTATTATTGAACAAACCCTTCTAACCTCATCGTTAGTCCCGCTCTCCTTTTTAATTTTGCCCGAGAGCAGGAGAGTATTAGAAGTATGTGATCAAGCATCTAAATGCGCCAATAAGAGTAATTACACCATAAAGCAAACTCCAGTCTAATATAATAAATGTATGTTAGAAACTGACTTCATTGTTTCCTACCGGAAATGTGTTTACATATAGGGTCTGACAAAAGTAACGCTCCCTTTTTATAAGCTGGTAATCTATACCAAACCTTTTATTACAGAATCATAAGCATGTAATTCTGTAACATAACAATATCACACTCAAGCACACTATACTACTTAAAAACGGTGTTACTTCTGTGTAATAGATCATATGTGATATATCTAGTATCTCTGTGGTCCACATATGCTTTCTGGGACAGGAATTACAAAGCTGGTGGAAATACTATGTTTTAGTCTGTCATTTCACAAAGTCTCATTTCACAAAACATTGACCTGAAGCCTTTCTCTGAAGTTGGGGTGCCAGTTTCCTGTCCTAGGCAGAGGCTGGTGTCAGTGTCTGTGCTGGCCTGGACGGGAGGCAGAGGCTGCATGACCATCAGTTAGAGGGAGACACGAGTTAGTGTGAGGCCCGAGGGAGCCAGGCAGACACCCCAGTGAGAGAGACACGGCTGACTTGTGGCCAGTGAGATGGGTGCATGGCTGAGACCAAATGTGTCACTGGCTTATCTATGAAATGTGTGTGGGCATGTGATTGTGTGTTTTCTCTGTGACACATGTCTATTAGTGACGTGTAGGACCAAGACAGTATGCAAGACAGTGCTACTTATGGTAGGTGAGCCATACATGTTAAATGAATGGACTCATGGCTTTTCACAGATGGAATCACTGTCTCAAAGTATTTCCTTCAGTTGTCAGAGGACCTGAAGTCTCTTTGATTCACTGGATGGAGGCACTGTGTTCAAGTCCCAGATGGAAACGTGAACATGTAACTGATAGTTAATAGTAACCAGCACCTCAGAGCTGAGCCGCTGATCAGTGGTGCCCTTGATAATGAACAGGCACCCAGAAAGGATGGGACAGAGGAGCTGGGAGTGCTAGGTGGTGGTAGGGGCTGCAGAAAGATGAGGCACAGGGTTCTGGCTATTTCCCAGACTCCACCTTCCCAGAACCATCCTATCTGTCTTTCATGGAGGCATGCCACTCCCTCTCCCCAGATGTACTAAACATAAACCGACACATCAACACATAACCTTCCCTCTCACACAGGTGTGCATGTGCACACACACGTAATTTAGTATCCTCTCAGCCTTCAGACTCACCCATGTGTGTTTTATATCATGTGTATTTCACCAAGTTTCCCTGTCCTGTTTTCTCTCTCCTGAATGCCCGTCTTGAATCCTGTTCGCTTTTCCCCATATGATCTTGGTACAGACGGTATTGGTTATCACATACCGAGAACCTCCAAATCCTGAGTATCAGGAGTTCCAGAATCGCCTGCTGATAAGAGCCCGAGAAGATTTTGGTGTGGAGTTGGCCCCCTCCCTGGTAAGTGGATCTCCCTTTCCTGAGAATCAGGCCAGGCTTTGAGGAAAGGCTCTTCTCCCCAGTTCAGCATCGAACTGTGGCCGTGGAGCCAGCCCTACCTTGGGGGCTGTCCACTTGCATCCAGGATTGTTCCTTCTGCCCTAGTGTCCAGTGAGGTAGGATGGCACCTTAGGAATGAGCATAGGGAAGAAAGCAAACCGGAGAGAAGAAAGGTAGAAAGAGACCCCAGCAATGGGAGAGGGGGCTGGGAGTGGGCTCTGGCAGGACCTTTGGAGAGCACTGCAGAAGTTACCACCCTCAGATGAACCTCATCGCTGGCTGCTTCTATGATGGGATCCTGCTATATGCCGAAGTCCTGAATGAGACAATACAGGAAGGAGGCACCCGGGAAGATGGACTTCGAATTGTGGAAAAGATGCAGGGACGAAAATACCAGGGTAATAAAGAGGGCCACATGGAGGCCAGAGGGCTGCTGTCAGACTCAGGAGTGGAGTGGGCAGAAAAAAATACAGATACCAGGGCAGGGAGGACAATTAGTAGGGGTCAGTGAACATGGCAGAGGTGGACACACTGAGAGCGGGGGCAGGGATGGACTCTGAGGTCATTGGAGGGACAGGAGAGGGGCCTAGGGTAGATGTCAAAGTAAGGGTTCCTCTTTTCTATCGTAGGTGTAACTGGACTGGTGGTTATGGACAAGAACAATGACCGGGAGACTGATTTTGTCCTGTGGGCCATGGGAGACCTGGATTCTGGGGACTTTCAGGTGATGGGGGAGGAGCAGGAAGAAGTGTGTGGGTCCTGCAAGTCCAGCTTTCTAGGGTTTAATGGGCAGACTCAAAGATCCTAGAGGCAGGGACTTATTTTCTCTGCTGCAGCGGCATCCTGGGTGGGTGGAAGGTTGGGGAGAAAAGCAGCCAAATAATGGGGTCTGGGGAGGAGGCTGGTGGGAGCAGGCCCATGGGCCCAGTTCTTTCCCTCCTCACAGCCTGCAGCCCACTACTCAGGAGCGGAAAAGCAGATTTGGTGGACAGGACGGCCTATCCCCTGGGTGAAGGGGGCGCCCCCCTTGGACAATCCTCCCTGTGCCTTTGACTTGGACGACCCATCCTGTGATAAAAGTGGGTGTGTGCAGAGCAATCCTTCCTCCCTTTACTTTCATTCTTCTACCTCTCTCACTCATGCCCCCCACCTCACCCCTTAGCTCTACTTTTACCTCTACTTCTATACCCCCTCCTTTCCCTCAAGAAATCTGTCTACTCCCTACACCATGAGCATCACCCCCTCCCAATTCTCCCAATTCCACACCCAGTTTTTCTCAGGGTCCCCCTGTCTCCTTCAGCTCCACTTTCAACTCTGGCAATTGTGGCTCTGGGCACAGGAATCACCTTCATCATGTTTGGTGTTTCCAGCTTTCTCATTTTCCGGTGAGTCTGAGGCTTCCCACTGACCTACGCCCTCCCTCCCCATTGCCACACAGCCTTCTGGCTGAGGCCAGTGGGTTCCCATAACATGAGGTGGGGGCGGCAGGTCTCTGACCTACGCCCTCCCTCCCCATTGCCACACAGCCTTGTGGCTGAGGTCAGTGGGTTCCCATAACATGGGGTGGGGGCAGCAGGTCTCTGAATTTGGTGATTGTCTCTTTGACCTAAGGTCTTTTCCTCTAGCCTTTCTCGTTAGTTTTCTTTTAGTCTTGGTGTTGTTTTCCTGCTTTTGGTTCGAGACTGGGTATATACTAAGTAGTGATTCTAAGTCAGATCTTACAAGGCCCATGGTGAATCTTCCATGGATGCTACTGTTTTAAGAAATAATGTTCACCTTCGGCCTCTGTAGTTTTAAATGAGCACAGGGCATGTGTCAGATGTGTAGAGAATGCAACCGCTCTGTCTTGTCTCTTGGGGGTAACAATTGCAGCTTCAGGAGCTGCAGGGAAGCCCCTGCACCCCCACTGTTGACTTATGGGGTGGTAGGATTGGGCTTGCCAGTCAACTGAGGTGTGCAGTCCTTACAGAAAACTGATGCTGGAGAAGGAGCTGGCTAGCATGCTGTGGCGCATTCGCTGGGAAGAGCTGCAGTTTGGCAATTCAGAGCGATACCATAAAGGTGCAGGCAGTCGCCTCACACTGTCACTGGTGAGCCCTTGTCTCAGCTGTCCCTCTGCTTCACTCTGAGTTTCTGTCCTTTCTTACCCTGGACCTCTCCCAGCACATTGGCCTGTAATGAGAGCCCCATGCACTACCACCATCATCTAATGTGCCTTTCATCCTTCCGCCTCCATGTCGCCCTTGGCCCCAGCGGGGATCCAGTTACGGCTCGCTCATGACAGCCCATGGGAAATACCAGATCTTTGCCAACACCGGTCACTTCAAGGTGAACAGTCATCTGCTTGTTCTGGTCCCCACCATTTCATCCTGTCTCATCCCCATATGTCACCTCTTCCCATGAACCTCTGCCCTTCATAACCCTCCTCTCTATGTCCAGCTGAGCTCCTGGATGCTCCCTCAGTTCTCCGGTATTCCTACCACCCAGAAATTCCTTCTGATATTAATTGCACTTTCCCGCTTTCACTCCCACCTTCAGGGAAATGTTGTCGCCATCAAACATGTGAATAAGAAGCGCATTGAACTGACTCGGCAGGTTCTGTTTGAACTCAAACATGTAGGTAATGGTATACGGGTTGAGGGTGAAGGGTAAATAGGGCTGAGGAAGAGGAAAGGGGAAGACTGTGGAATAGTAAAATTGGCTAGGAAGGCAAGGGGTTTATTTATAAATGTCTTTAAATTATAGGTTCAATTAAGAGAAAGGGCCTCTCATGTAGTGGTAGACTTCTGTATCTACATTTTAGCTCTTTCAATTCTCCCCCTCCACCTTTTTTTTTCTAGATGAGAGATGTTCAGTTCAACCATCTCACTCGCTTCATTGGTGCTTGCATAGACCCTCCCAATATTTGCATTGTCACTGAGTATTGTCCTCGTGGGAGTTTACAGGTGAGGCATGGTGGAAGTTATAGGGGTGGGGGAGATAGGCCCCAAGTTACATTGACTCTATGCAGGTGCTAGCTAGTTGGACTAGGATAGTTACATAATCTATTCCATGTCTCTTGCCAGGACATTCTGGAAAATGACAGCATCAACTTGGACTGGATGTTTCGTTATTCACTCATTAATGACCTTGTTAAGGTGAGTTTTCCCCCACTCCTCCTTAAGAGATCATCTGTTTTAAAATCTATCTTTCTATCTTTGCATCTGATTTCTCCTTCTAGTCCTCTAAAAGTCCTGCTGTCTCCCTATTCCTATCGTTGGGTAATAATGGCTAAACAAGAAGTCTGGGATTTTTAATTGGGGGGAATGAGTTTTATGTGCTACAAAGAGGCCTGTACTTGTAGAGAGTTTTTGTGTTCCTGCCCTAGATATCTCAGATCTCTCTCATCTCTCTCTCTCTCTCCCTCTCTTTCTTTTTTTATAATCTCTAAGAGCTTATATTAAATAAAATCCTTTTAGCAGGGAAAGATGAATGGGGTTTCCAAACATATTTAGGTCCTGTATTTTCTCATCACTTACTCTCTGACCAATATTTGGCATATCTACTCTTTTGTTCAGAAAAACTGAAATTAAAAAAGGGGGACACTTACTATTGATAGCAAAACTAAGAGAAACCAAGGAAAATTATACTAAACCTTTGTTATGTTCTGATATACTAGGTTTCAGCTATTTTCAGGTGATCAAGAGGTCCATGGATTTGTGGAAGTATAAATTTGAATTTTGTATGAGTTGGACAGGTGTTTAGAAGCAAGTCCCATAGCCAGCGACCTAGCCTACCATTAGGCTTATATCACACCTGAAGCTGGTTTTAGTTTTTCTGCTAATTCTCAGGCAGTTATTTTAAAACATTTTTTCTTTTTCTTTTTTTAAAGATTTTATGGTTTGAGGTGTGTGTGTGTGAGAGAGAGAAAAGGAGAGGGGAAGGGAGAGGGAGAGGTAGAGGGTAGAGGGTGAGGGCCCAGAGCAGTCTCCATAGTTTGTACATTATTAGTTGTGACATAGTTTCATTCCACACAGGTGGATGTGGAGTCGTGTGGGTGGGAACCGAACCGGGGCCTCCCGCAAGGGAGGCGAGAACCTTTGTCACCACTCTGGTGGTTATAGTTGTGTTGCAGTTCCACAAATGGGGTTTGCACAGGCCAGGGCTGGGATTCGATCCCTGGACCTTACAGTTGCAAGCATCCCCTCAGGTGGTTATTTTTAAAATATGTTTTTGTGTGAAAGTTTGCCATCAAATGAGAGCGAAAATATTAGGTAAAGTGGATGTGGTGCCCAACTGGAGGGATGATGATAAATATAAGAAAAACAACTCTTGAGAGAACAGTGATTTGATGGAAAAGTGATTTAGAACAAAGCTAGAATTCTAATCATTTATGTATTCACAAATTTGGAGATTCCCAAAGGTTTTATTATTTATTTATTTACTTTTTTAAAGATTGATTTTTATCGTTTTTGACAGAGAGATACAGACAGAGAGAAGGGGGAGGGCCCAGAGCAGTCTCCATAGTTGTACATCATTGGTTTTTCCACACAGTTTCATTCCACAGGTGGGAGGGGCTGCACAGGGCAGGAACTGGGCCAGGGTCTCATCCCGGTGAGAACCGAACTGGGGGCACTCCCCAGTTCAGCATATGGGTCCACACGGGCTGGGGCCGGGATTCGATCCTCGGTCCCTGGGGCTGCAAAGTGAACACTCAACCCACTGAGCCATCCCGGCTTCCCCAACCAAAGGTTTTATTGATATCAAAAGGAATAAGAAGGAAGAGTTCAGAAAGTCTAGTTATAAATTGTTTAAGTCCAGAGCTAAATGTACAGACAGATGTGTTTTGGTTAGCACTTTCATAGAACATTGTATCCTTTTCTATTGCACCTAAACTAACTTGGGTGAGTCCCAGGGTTTCATTTTGAGAAGCACCACTCTGCCCTCTTAAAACCTGACTATTTATAGTCCCTCATAGGCAAATGTTCTCTC
This sequence comes from Craseonycteris thonglongyai, assembly GCA_004027555.1. Taxonomy (NCBI): domain Eukaryota; kingdom Metazoa; phylum Chordata; class Mammalia; order Chiroptera; family Craseonycteridae; genus Craseonycteris; species Craseonycteris thonglongyai. The sequence continues at coordinate 11,745 of PVKE010007382.1, read as the reverse complement.
CTTTCTGGCCCCATAGGGGCAGAAGTTCAGGTTTTTGTAACTTATTTTCTGTACTTTCTCTCTGGCCCAGCACCCCCTCTGGTAGATCACTTTCCTCCTTCATCCTGACTTGCTTGCTTACACATGGTTACATGTTAAAGTTTACAACTGGTTAGTCTTCCCTGATGCATCTAGGTATTCTTGATACTTGGGTCTCAAGCCATGTCTTCCTAGGTAATGGCCATGCATTTAAAGCCACCATGGGGTCATATTCTTGGAGTTCACCTTCATAGTTCTGTTCCTTTCACTACTCAGAAGACTGACTGCCCTTTCCAGGGTAATAACTGATAGCTCCCCTTGTCCCTCTTCTTAAGCATTTCTCCTATCCCTGGTGCCTGGGGGCCAATAAACTGCATATGGTACCAGGAAGGGATGACTCTCCTATTCTGCCTGCTTCCTTGGGTGGAAACTGTGCAGAGGATACTTTCCACAATTGGCTTGTTTTTATGGTCCCAAGATCTTTAGACAGCTAATTAATGCTTATCTTATGGAAAGGGGGTATCCTAAACCAGATACGATCCAATCCCATGACTTGATCTGTATTCCGCAGGGCATGGCCTTTCTCCATAACAGCATTATTGCATCCCATGGGAGTCTCAAGTCCTCCAACTGTGTGGTGGATAGTCGTTTTGTGCTCAAAATCACAGACTATGGCCTGGCCAGCTTCCGATCAACTGCTGAACCAGATGACAGCCACGCCCTCTATGCCAGTGAGGCCTCCCCCACAGCCCACTTTTATATCGCTCCTCTGGCTCTAATCATTTCCACCTAGAGAGGGTGGGAGTGGGAGATGGAGTGACAGTAATTGGGGAGCATTATGGGAAGGAACCCAGGTGGGCTTGGAAACCCTGTTTGAGGAGTTGTCCAGCCTGTTTCCTCTTTTCAGAGAAACTGTGGACTGCCCCAGAACTGCTCGGTGGGAACCCCTTGCCAACCACAGGCCTGCAGAAGGCTGATGTCTACAGCTTTGGGATCATCTTACAGGAGATAGCACTTCGCAGTGGTCCTTTCTACTTGGAGGGCCTGGACCTCAGCCCCAAAGGTGAGAGTCCATCTACTATCCATGCCTCCTTACCTAGGGGGGTCCTGTTCTTCACCCAAACCCTTTATCACCCTCAGAGATTGTCCAGAAGGTCAGAAATGGTCAGCGACCATATTTCCGGCCCAGCATTGACCGGACCCAACTGAACGAAGAGCTAGTTTTGCTGATGGAGCGATGTTGGGCCCAGGACCCAGCTGAGCGGCCAGACTTTGGACAGATTAAGGGCTTTATTCGCCGCTTTAACAAGTGAGAGAGCACTGAGGGGCAGGGGCTCCCCAGGGATAGAAGCTTCATCAGGCTTAGTGGATGAGGTGGGGCTGGCTGGGGCCAAGAGGGTGGGTCGGGTAGGAAATCCTGTGGGTCTTGAGAATCTTGGAGCAGGTACCATATTCTGGCCTCCCCTGCCCCCACCAGGGAGGGTGGCACCAGCATACTGGACAACCTCCTGTTGCGCATGGAGCAGTATGCCAATAACCTGGAGAAGCTGGTGGAAGAACGCACACAGGCCTATCTGGAGGAGAAACGCAAGGCTGAGGCTTTACTCTACCAAATTCTACCCCAGTGAGACTTTTGTCCTCCTTCCTTTGATATTCTGCTCTGTTGGAATCTGCCTCATCAATCTCCTGAGAACTCACCCCCCAACACTTAGAACCCTGCTTTGTTACATCTGGCCACAGTGAGCCTTTTTTGGCGAGAGACTGTTTTCATTCTGTCTCCAAATGAGCTGTGCTGCCTTCTTAGGACACTACCATGCCTGTGTTCTAGCAAGTCTATGTAGAACAATTCCAACTTGGGACATTTAGCCCCCTTCCCCAGGGAGCCCCTTCCAGCCTCTTATCACTGGTACACCTGACCTTGTGCTAGACTGTCTTGCCTCCCTAGCCCGCTTCCTTCTCCACCAGGCTCAGCTCTCATGTTAGAACTCATTTCAGCTCCAGCATACTCTTTCCCTCTCTTCCCGTCCCATCCTTGTTCTGAGTTTGGCTTAAACTGCACCCTTGCTTTCTAGTTCAGTGGCAGAGCAGTTAAAACGGGGAGAGACTGTGCAGGCTGAGGCCTTTGACAGTGTTACCATCTACTTCAGTGACATCGTTGGCTTCACAGCTTTGTCAGCAGAGAGCACCCCCATGCAGGTGAGAGCCATGGGTGGGGTTAGGGGGTGGGATAAGGACCAGGGGAGCTTCATGATTAGTTTGTTCTGGAGTTCCCGTATCTTATTATGGCTCTTGGGTTAAGAATTCTTAGAAAGTTGGACACAAGTCTCAGGGCCTCAACTTTCCCATCCATTAGGTGGTGACACTTCTTAATGACCTGTATACCTGTTTTGATGCCATAATTGACAACTTTGACGTCTACAAGGTGAGAGCTGGGCCTACCCTTCTACTTAGACCCCTTTAAAACCCAGTCTCCCTGAACCCCACATACCTTACCTGCTCCATGGTCAATTTCCCTTCCTGGGTCTCCAGTATCCTAGTACTGAAGTGCTATTTGTAGACAGATGAGGCTTTGGTACTCTAACTATACATTCCAGTCTAATTTCTTGTGAATCCGTAGGCATCCCTAATCGGGACCATCACAAGATTTAATCCCTGTCTGCTACATTTTGTCTAGGGGTATAAATACAGCCTGTCCATCTTTTCTTTTCTCTCTATCCCCTCCAGACATGGAAGAATTATACAGGATGTGGGTACAGAATGATTTATTGGTGTTAGGGACACAAGCTCTGTTGTAAAAGCTTTTTGTTGAAACCATTGAGTTGGCACAGGGTGGGCTTTATTGTGCTTGTGAGTAAAAATTATTTGGATTTAAATGTTGGCTTTGTGGCTGTGTGGCCTTTGAGCAAATAACAGAAGCTCCCTGAGCCTCAGATGTTTTATCTAATATGGGAATAATAGATTGATTGTGGAAAGTGTTTAACACTGTGCAGATATAAATATCCATTTCTGTCCCTTCCCTTTGGACTTTACCATGTTATTACTATCACAAAGACCTCCCATAAACCCTTTACCCAGATTCACCAATAGCTTATAATTTCCCCCCATTTGATTTACTTAAAAAAAAATCTATCTATATAATTATTTTGTGAACCATTTGAGAGTAAGATTCAGACATAGTGCCCCTTTATCCCTGAACAGTTCAGTGTCTAGTTCTAAAAACAAGGACATTCTCTTACATAGTTTCACTATAATTAACAAAGCCAAGCGCCTGCTTGCTTACCTGGGACAGTTTAGGCTGTATGAGGACCATTTCATTGGGCCTGTTTGGCCTCCTCTTCAGCTTCTGTGCTCTTCAGGTCAGCCTTGTTTTCTTGTTTCCTTTTTCCTGACAGCAGAACCTATTTGTCCGTGTCCTATTGCAGACATTCTGCAAACCTTTACTGAGTATTTGCCAGGTGTGGGGTGGGGCAGGAGGGTTTAAAGATTCCCTTGACTTCCCCTTTCCCCCAGAGTCTCAGGACCCTGGCACTTATTTTTCTAGTCAATGTTCTGGCCTCCCAGGTTTTCAGGATGACTCATAGTGGTGTCCAGCTTGTTGCCTTCTATTCTTCCCCATTCCCACTGATATAGATAAAGGTGACCTTTTAATTTCCCTCTCAATCAGGTAGAGACGATCGGAGATGCCTACATGGTGGTATCTGGGCTCCCAGGCCGAAATGGTCAACGCCATGCCCCGGAAATTGCTCGTATGGCCCTAGCATTACTGGATGCAGTTTCTTCCTTCCGCATTCGCCATCGACCCCATGACCAGCTGAGACTACGCATAGGGGTCCACACGGGTAAGGTTAATTCTCAGTCCAGCCCTAGTATCCACTTTTCCCAGGCTCTCCCAACCTGTTTCTTCTCTTAGGACCCGTCTGTGCTGGGGTTGTTGGCCTGAAGATGCCCCGCTATTGTCTTTTTGGAGACACAGTGAACACTGCTTCCCGGATGGAGTCTAATGGTCAAGGTGAGACATTAGTCCTCAGTCCTGGCTTCAGTATCAGTCCGTATTGCCCTTTCCTTCTTTTCAGAATTCCTTCATATCTCTCAATCTGAGACCACAGTTCTTGACTGCCCCATCATTGGATATATTTAGGACATATTTGGGCACTGGGAAGACTGAGAGCTTCTTGAGGGGTGATGGTTGGGTAAAGCTCTTTCAGACACCACCAACTCTTCTATTGCCTTTTCTTTGATTCTTTTTTCCACCCCCACCATCCCACCCCAGCCCTGAAGATCCATGTCTCCTCTACCACCAAGGATGCCCTGGATGAGCTAGGATGCTTCCAGCTAGAGCTTCGGGGGGATGTGGAGATGAAGGTGATGGCAGGCCATGGGGAGAGGGTCACGGAAAGGGAGGATGAAAGTGATTACGGGATCATGGGGAAGGAAAGGGAGGCAAAGAGAATAATGTAGAAGAATCTGAATTATCTTCACTCCTCCGCTCCCAGGGAAAAGGAAAGATGCGAACTTATTGGCTCTTAGGAGAGCGGAAAGGACCTGCTGGACTTCTCTAAACCCCGATTCTTTCCAAGTCAGACAATCTCCTGCTGCTGGTACCTGGGTAGGAGGGCCACCATCTCTCCACATACCAAAAATGGACATTGTCATTTGAGATGGAAACCAACGTGCACAAAAACCCTACCTTATATGGAAGTTGTTGCCATTTGCAGCTCAACCTTGTACATATACCTGCCCCTCTGGCCTGGTCCCCTTCTTCTCTACCTTCTGTAAATATCTGTATCTAAACCAGAATATTTTGGCCAAATATAAAACAACAAAAATGTCATGATGTCATAGTCTGGATTCAAGGCAACTCCAAGAAAAGGATATGGGGTATGGAAATGGAAACTGAGGGAATCGGCGAATTAGCAAACTCAGGCTGAGAGCGAACCCTTTATGTAAAGCCCCTTCCCCAAGTACAAACAGAACTCACTTCCTCCCCACCTCTCCAGTACAGACAGAAATAGTTTCCATATTCTACATTGTACTTCCCTCCTCAACCCTTAGACAATTCTACCCCTTCCATCACCCTGTCCTCCTCTCTGACAGCCAAGGGAAGAGATTTCTCCCAATTGGTGGGAATAATTATCAGGTTCATAGGGCAAAGGCTGCCCCAGGGACAAATGCACAGGTGTTGAGAAGCTGCAGTTCTTCCGGAATGGTGTGTCCAGTGTCTTGATGTTACTGACACCCTGCAGGAGTGCCAGAATGAGGACAGATCCTACTCTCTGACAGGCCAGAACAGAACAGCCTCTTCCTTCACTTCTCTCCCACTCCCAATGCCTAGTCACCTTCACATACCGGTAGCTGTGGTGCCCTCTGTATCCAGAAGGTTTCAGGCTGCTCCTTACGGTAATCATGAGGCTGTAAGGGAGAGATGCTGAATAAGCCCGAAGCTCCCTCTCTCAGCCTCTGGGCCTGCTGTTTGCCCACGGCCCGCCAGAGCTCAGCTGCATGTGTGGACTAGCATGGGCTCTCACCTTGGTTGGGGCAGGAGGCCCTGCTTGAACCAGCTCCTTTCGGTAGTCCTGGTGTGTCACAGACTCGACCTCAAAGTACATCTTTGTGGGTTCTTGCTCTGTCTGGACTTCTTTACTATACAGTCCTGAGGGTGTCAAGGCCATTGTTCCCCGAATTTTGTCTTCCCCTTCCCTTCTCCCCTTTCCCCAGCCTCTCACCAGATCTGGTGGTGCAGGAGCATCTCCAGCATGGCTTCACGCTTCCCTGTGGGAGGGCAGGGAGTGGACAGAGTGGGGGAGGCTAGTTAAGAAGCAGGCCCAGAAGAAACAAATTTGAGAAAAGGAAAGAAAATTGTGGGGTTTTGCCCTTATACTCATTGGACAATCCATAGTCCCACCAGAAAGTCCTTCCTCTTTTTTCTCTGACAAAGGGACTCATTCTGGCCCATTCCCTCATGCTTCACACCTCGAATGGGCTGACAGAGGTTTCCCGGGGGCTGGTACGAGTCTTTCTGGGTGGTGCTGAGGGGCATGGGTGACTGTAGCTGCAGGGTTAACAGTCCCTGGTGTCCATGTCGGAAGAAGAAACTCTCGGAGCCATCCTGCATGCTTGGGACTTGATCCAGGTGGTTGGTGGCTCTCTGTGGGCCCCAAGTTGAGTGACCATGATATCCTTTCTGGTACCCACCCTCGTCATAAACTACTGTCTGCTCACCCCCAGGAAACTGGGGCAGCCTTCAAGAAAAGGGAGCATCAGTGGGTTAAGCACTCGCTTTGCAGCTCCGGAGCCCGAGGATCATATCCCGGGCCTGGCCCATGTGGACCCATGTGCTGAACTGGAGTGTGCCCCCAGGTCAGTTCTTACCGGGGCCTATGTGGGCTCCCGGCCCAGTTCTTGCCCTGCACAGCCCCGTACCCACCTGTGGACTGAAACCATATGGAAAACTAATGTTGTCAACTATGGAGACTGCTCTGGGCCCTCCCCCTTCTCTGTCTCTCTCTCTGTCAAAAAACAATAAAAACAAATCTTAAAAAAAAAAAGAGAGCATGTCAAAACCGTAATACCTCCTCCTCCCAGTTGTAGAGAAGGCACTGCCCCCTCAGCAATGTTTCATTGAGAACCTTATGCTTCCCTTCAACCGCAGAGGGCTTCCATCGTCCTCGGGCACCAGGTTCTGAGACTTGCAAAAATTTCCAGGGTGGTTTCTTAGGCTCCTCATGGCCGTGATTCCAGGGGGCATAATTAGGGACCAGGTCTGCCCTGGGATTTCTGAAACTTGAAAGAGTGTAGGGACTGAGCTCAGGGTCATGGCCGCAGTCTGGATTAAGCCCAGAGTCATAGGCAGGACCAGGGCCAGAATCAGAACTAGTGCCTTGCCCAAGGCCACAGCCAGGGCCAGAACCACTGCTAGGACCAGAACTGGGGTCAGGAACAGGAACAGGGCCAGAGCTAGAGCTAAGGTCACTTGTTGTACAGGGATCCTGAGCAATAGAGGAAAGACAGACAGGCTTAAAGCCAAGTGTCCCACGGCCTATCTTGTGGGTAAAACCGCGTCCAGTACAGGGCTCCCCCAGAAGACTATCAGAGGGATCCGTGAGAAGGCTCGGCCCCGAGTAGGGCGCTCGGGTCCTTGTAGACAGTGCAGCGGCTTTGGCTGTGGAGGCGGCTGCAGTGGCTGCAGCCGCTGCTGCGGCTGCCAGGGCCGACCTAGGACTGCCATCCCAAGAAACCGATTCCGAAGTAGACCCTAGTCCTTCAGAGGTGGGCTGTTCGTGTAAAGATCTGAAAGAAAGCGAGGGCGTCCAAGTTGTTAAGCTCAGCAGACGAAGTTCGCTAACCTTTCTCGTTCCCTTATGTCTGCAACGCTCACCGCGACTGCGATCCCTCCGTAGAATCAGAGGTCTCCATCTTCAGAGACCAGCTGCCGGGTTGCCATAGAGACAGTAAATAATTACAGGAGACTGCGCAGAACTGGAGTTGGGCGGATGTAGAGGCTGGGGGTGGAGACAAGTTCCCTGCGGGGCGGAAGTCTCACACCTGGTCCGTATGTGGGAAGCCGTTTTCTGTCCGGACTGCACTCCGCCGCATCCCCGGCTTTTAAGGTCCCACGGGTCTAAAGCCTCGGCCTCCAAATCTAAGCGTGATTGATTCTGAGACTTTCTAAGGTGGTTTTATTAGAGGCAGGCCCAGGGCTGTGGTATCAGACTAAATTCTATTTAGTGTGTTTATGTAGGTGCAACGGTAGCTTTCCCTTAGCTCATTATCAAATGTGTGTGTGTGTGGTGGTGGTAGCTTTTTCAAACATTTTTTTTGGATGAAAATATGTCAAGAGCCTAAAGGTAAAATGGTGATTAGTCAAAGGCTAGAATCCTTTTTTAGTGTGTTTACTTCGCCCCCAATAAAAGGCCTTCACATTGACCACCCTCCACCCAGCCCCTCTTATAACTTGGATTGGTAGCTGAATGAGGGTCAGGATTTGGTAGCTGAATGAGGGTCAGAATTGCGCACATCTCACTCCTGGGACTCAATCTCTTATTCATTCAGGCTTATTCCTACTGCTACTTGTCTAGAAGCTTGACCTAGGTGGACCACTAGTCATGAGGACTCACAGATCTGTCTGTAGGCAAATGCTCCTTTACAGTATAGGCCTCCTTCGTGTCTCTTACTCAGATCATAGTCAAAGGGAATCATTACCTTGAATCAGTTTTTCTCTTATTTGTGGTATAAATCTATATATCTATACACACACCAGGGGTGTAAAAAATGTATGTTTTAAGAGATGTTATCTATGTATTATTTTTTTAAGTCGAATTATGATTGCTCAAAAGATGACATTAATCAAATGAATATTGGTGTCACCATGTGACAGGCAGGACAGTAAAAAAAATGGCAGAAGCATGGCTGTTGTTGGAGGAGCACAAGACCATTTTGAAGTGATATTTGAAATTTAAGAACATTGTGGAAGTACAATGATAGTGGGGAGGTGTAAGTATGCAACAGAACCTTCAACATGCCTAACAATTGTACACATCAAGTTTGAGACATGATAAATTGAAATGGCATGTGCAGCAATACAAATGGACACTTTGGTCAGTGTTGCTCACTCAGTAGTTCGCCGTTATCAGAAATGTCTGGACGCTGATGGTAACGACTTTGAGCACCTCTTGTAATTGCAGAAGTCAAACATATTCATCTTTTGTTATCAGTGTATATAGAATATTATAATTTTAATAGTTTTTCCCTTTCTTAAAATGTCTATACATTTTTTGCACTTTATATTTAAGACACAGATCCAAAACTGAGGGAAAGCATGTTTATTTGAATCACAAAGGTCCCTTTTCTCCCATCCCATCCAAGCATTTAGGTCTGAGGTGCTTGGTCAGTTGTTAGGCTCAACCTGGAGGCCACTGGAGCTGTCGGCCCCCAAGTACGTGAATGTGCAGGTGATACACAGATTGTGCTCCCAGCTTCCCATCATTGATCACTGAAATGGAGTTTGGAGTTAATGGATCAGAATCATGGGAAATGCCAAAAAATGAAGATCATATTGAGAAATAAGTAAGAGAATTCATAGGTGAGGGGCTCAAGGGCCAAATCACTCACCAAGTCGGTATCCATCTCCTAGCCCCTCAGCCTTTGCTGTCTTCTTGGCCACAAGGAGAAGGTGTCCTAGAAGCTATGAGGAAAGGAGAGGGAAACAGGTGGCTTTATCCACAGGGAACAAAACCTCTAGTTCTGTTAAGGTTCCCCCAACTAAACCCTGGTCCTATTTTTCCCACCTGCTGGTCTTCTTCTTCAGCTTGGCTAATCCGAGGAATGGGTTTCTTGGGAATGACCAGGAAGTGCACAGGAGCCTGAGGGGCTACATCACGAAATACGAGACACTGGGAACAGTGACAGAGGCCACCATGTTACTTCAACAGGTTGGATGGTATCTTTGCATTTCCTATGGGGATGGGTCCTAAGGGCACCCCACCTGCTGGTCCTCATATAGAATGTCAGCTGGGAGGCTTCGATCCAGGATCCTGGAGAAGATGGTTGGGGCTGTTGCCCCAGGAGCTGCCTGCTGGGCCTTGGCCACTTCGTTCCCATTGTTCACACCTGCAGCTCCTCGGACCTGAGGATGGGTCAGACACACCTAAGAGGGAGCTGGCAATACCTTTCCCATGTACTCAGTGAGGGCTGGCAAGAGCCTGGGCGCTGATATGAACTGTACCCTTCTGAGAACCTATTAGTGGTTCCCACTCAAAGGAAAAGTTCCTCAATTTCAGAGCATCAGCAGCAGAGAGTAGGGCCAAAGAGTATTGGGCCTTGTTAGCTAACAGGTGGTATTACAATGCAGGATTCAGCAGACCAGTTGATTTCTGCTTCTAAAGGGTCTGGAAATCTAGGGGAAAGGATCCAGAATGAAAATCTGGAGACTTAGGTGCCAGTTCATATTTTACCACTGATTTACCTTAGATAAATACCCTTCTGTTGACTTCAAATATCAAGGGGGTGGTTTGGGGATGGTGATCATCTCTTAATACCAGTTGCTCTTTCTATTTATTCTCCCCTATTTAATGTTTCTACACCGTCCCCCCCCCCCCCGCCATTATTTGTTTTCTGACATTTAAGCCACATGACCTGCTTTATTCAATTCAGGTTTTAATATAATTGCACTGTTTGAAACCAGGGCATCTGGGTGTCATATGTGACCTCTTACTGTGAATTTTAACTCCAGTCCCTGGAATTAGTGAAGGGAAGAGTTCAGTTCAGTGAACTCAGCTCCAGCCCCAGGGGACTGAGGATAGGGAAGTCCAAGTTCCCCAAGGGCCCAGAGAAGGCTGAAGTCAGTGCTAGTCACGATGTGACAGGGACGGGATGAATCTGGTCCCTCCAGTCGCTCCGGCCAGTGGGGAAGATGAGAGGTTAACACGAGCACTCAGTAGATGGCCAGGGATCTGAAGCGGGGAAGGAAAGATCACTTCCTGCAGCGGGCACGTTCGGTCCGCTGGGCTCCAGGCAGCCTGAGCAGAAGGCGGCCGCCTCCAAGGCGGCAGCTCCGCAAGAGTCCTGTCCCGACCCGGCGCCCGGGCCGGGACAGGGCGTCGGTCAGCGCCAGTTCTCTCCTCTCAGGACAAGGCTTTCGGCGAGGCTGCCGCGACCACCAGTCCCAGCTCACCGCACAGACCTAGAGCTCGCGCCTCGGGCTCGACCCCACGGCGGCCGCAGTGCTGCGCGCCTGGGGGAGCCGAGGAACGCGGGTCCCGACCCGGAGGACGTCAGAGCCCCCAGGGCACCCTCCTCGCCCCACGGCCACCTCACCTGCGCCCCCCGCGGCCCTGAGGCCGCCACCACCCTGCGCGCCACGCGCAGCCCGGCGGCCAGCGCCAAGGCCGCCGCCATCTTCCCCTCGGCGCTCCCACCTGTCACCGCAGCTCCGGCTCTGCCGCCGGCGGGGTGGGGCTTGCCAGCGGCGGGAGGCGCCATTGGCTCCCACAGCCGGAGGAGCGAGTCTTACCATCCCATTGGGTCACACTCCTGGCCCGCAGGCCGCCCGGTAGCCTTGAGCCTGGCGCCGTTGACTCCATTGGCTCCGCCGCCGGAATCGCTTTCTAAGGTGACCGGACGTCCCGATTTTTAACAATTTGTCCCGCGTCCCGCGGCGTTTTAAAAAAGTCCCGATTTTTGGAAAGCATGCACGACAAGCTAGGGCACGGCGGGAGATAGACCAAATTTTTAATCAAGAACCGCCCCCCTCTGCCCCCGCAATGGTGTCCCGCTTTACCAATGTTAAAATCTGGTCAAGAAAGAGGGGATTTCCGCCCCTCTTTTTTTCTTTCTTTTTTTTTTTTAACAAGCGGAGGCGGAAATGTCTACATGACCAATAAGCAAGTATTCTTTTCCTAATCAGAAAAGGTGTGTGATACGGTTTGTTCAGTGCCTGGCATTTTTACTGAGTCAAGTTAGGACAAGGGAAATGCGTCATATTTAGGTCTGACATATATTTCATTTTGTTGGAATACACACACATATATACATATAATTTATTTTTGAGAGAGAGAGAGAGATACAGAGACAGAGACACAGAGAGAACTGAACTGGGGGCGCTCCCCAGTCCCAGCAGATGGGTCCACATGGGTCGGGGCCGGGACTCGATCCTCCGTCCTCTGTGCTTCAAACCGAGCGCTTAACCCACTGAGCCATCCCGGCTTTCCCGGAATATATATTTTTAACATA
>PVKE010007381.1:0-50923 GCA_004027555.1 Craseonycteris thonglongyai | reverse complement strand
ATCTTTAAAGATGTTTGTACCCGCATGTTCATCGCAGCACTGTTCACAGTGGCCAGAACATGGAAACAACCAAAATGCCCTTCGATAGACGACTGGATACAGAAGATGTGGTACATTTACACAATGGAATACTACTCAGCGATAAGAAATGATGAAATACAGTCATTTGTGACAACATGGATGGACCTAGAGACCATCTTATTCAGCAAAATAAGTCAGACTAAAAGAATCAGGAAACATATGACCTCAATTAGAGGTTAAGGTGACCAGACGTCCCACTTTTGGCGGGACAGTCCTGATTTTTAACAATTTGTCCTGCGTCCCGCGGTGTTTTAAAAAAGTCCCAATTTTTGGAAAGAATGCACGACAAGCTAGGGAACGGCGGGAGATAGACCAAATTTTTCATCAAGAACCCCCTCCCCCCCCAGTCAGTGGTGTCCCACTTTACCAATGTTAAAATCTGGTCACCTTATTATAGGTGGGATATAAAACTGAAAATAACAAAGATACAGAGACCTATGGACACACTCAATAGCTGGGTGATTGCCTGAGAGAAGGTGAGGAGGGGGGAGGGAGAGTGAGAGGGGAGGTGGGAGAGGGCACCAGCATTATGGACACACTCAATAGTTTGGTGGTTACCTAGGGAGGAGGGAGGATGGGGGAGGGAGAGTTGGGAGTGGGGGGAGTGGACACCAAATATATGGTGATGAAGGGGAGCTGATTCTGGGTGGTGAGCACATAATGTGAGCATCACCTGTGCAGGTGATGTGATGTGGACTTGTACACCAATTAATGTCACCGCAGTGAATTTAACAATAAAAAAAAAGACTGCAGTTCTGAGAACACTTAGAGAGTTAAAAGAAAGTTGGCTGAGCATAGAGAGGCAGCTAAATAATCTCAGAAGGAAAATCTGCAAAGAAATTGAAACTAAAAAAAAAGGAACCAAATAGAAATTCTGGAAGAAGACACAAAGAAATGGAAAGCTATTACATGTTCATGGATTGGAAGAATCAACATAATTAAAATGGCTATATTACTCAAAGCAATATACAGATTTAACACAACTCCCAAAAAAGCCTACAGACACTCTTTCAAGAAATAGATTTTTTTAATCCTCAGATTTATATGGAACCACAAAAGAGCATGAATCACCAAAGCAATCCTATGAAAAAAGAACAAATCTGGAGGCACCACGCTCCCCAATTTCAATCTATACTACAAAGCATCAATAATCAGAACAGCATGGTAGTGGCAGAAAAACAGACACACGGACCAATGAAACAGAATCGAAAACCCAGAAATAAACCCACAAATGTAAGGAGATAATTTTTTTACAAAGGAGCAAAAAATATACAATGGAGAAAGAAATCTTCTTCAGCAAATGGTGCTGTGAACATTGGAAAGCCACATGCAAAAGAATGAATCTGAACTGCAAGTTGTTACCATATATAATGATAAAATTAACACAAACTGGATCAAAGACATCAACCAAAGTACCGAAACAATAAACTACATAGTAGAGAACATTGGCACTAAACTTATGAAGGACTTTATGAACTTGACCTCAAAGACAAAGGAAGTAAAAGCAAAAATTAATGAATAGGATTATATCAAACTAAAAAGCTTCTGCACATCTTAAGAAGACGTGAAGGAAATAAAGAGACAACCAACCAAATGGGAGGAAATAGTCACAAACAATGCCTCCAATAAGGAACTAACATCCAAAATATATAAAGAACTTGCTTAACTCAGCAACAGAAAAACAACCCAATTAAAAAATAGGCAGAAGACCTGAACAAACACTTCTCCAAAGAAGACATACAAATGGCCAACAAATAAATGAAAAAATACTCAACTTCACTAGCTGTCAGGGAAATGTAAATCAAAGCTACAATGAGATATCATCTCACAGCTGTTAGAATGGCAATTATCAATAAGACAAATAATAACAAGTGTTGGAGAGGTGGTGGAGAAAAAGGAACCCTCATACACTGCTGGTGGGAATGTAAATTGGTACAATCACTATGGAAGACAGTATAGAGGTTCCTCAAAAATTTAAGAATAGAGTTACCATATGACCCAGTAATCTCTCTTCTAGGTATCTTCCCCCCAAAATTAAAAACTTTATTGCGCAAAGATATATGTACCCCAATGTTCATTGCAGCACTGTTCACAGTGGCCAAGTCATAAAAACAACCAAAGTGTCCTTTGATAGGCAACTGGATAAAGAAGTTGTGGTACATTTACACAATGGAATATTACTCAGCCAGAAGAAAAGACAAAATATGAGGTCTGACAATTAGGTTCATGAATTCATTCTAGAAAAAGCGCTACATACCTCATTGCTGAACATCACTATGGTCACCTTTGAAGTATTCCCTTTGGGAAGCTATGCACTGATGCCAGTACCTAGTCTACCCTTCAAAGCAATTTTAGAACCCTTTCTCTAGAATGGCCATTGGAGCTGTCATTATATTGCCCTTGATGTCCTGAATGTTATCAAATTTTCTTCTTTTCAATATTTCCTTTATCATTGGGGGCCAGATCAGGTGAGGGAGGATTTTCCAATACATTTATTTGTTTACTGGTTAAAAACTCCCTCATAGATAGTGTTGTGTGAGCTGATGCATTGTCATGATGCAAGAGTCATGAGTTGTTGAAAAGTTCAGGTCATTTTTATCTAACTTTTTCACACAGCCTTTTCAGCACTTCCAAAAAGTCAACCTGGTTGACTGTTTGTCCAGTTGGCATAAATTCATAATGAACGATTCCTCTGATATCAAAGAAAGGTCAGCAACATCATTTGGACTGACAGAACTTTTTTGCTTATGGAGAATTGGCTTACTTCCATTGTGTACTTTGACGCTCTATTTCAGTGTTGTGTTGGTACACACATGTTTCATCACCAGTGATAACAGGGCCCAGAATATTGTCTTGCCTCTCTGAAAGGTCTTGGCAAACTTTGACTCTCCTTTGCTTTTGTTCATCAGTGAGCTCCTTCAGGCGTTTTTCTTCCTTTCTTTCTTCCTTTTTTTGCACACAACTTTCTCATGCCAAGATTTTCCTAACTGTTTCTCTATTAATGTTTACTTGGTCTGCTATGTTTCTCACAGTCAGCCAATGATTTTGACACACACTTGGATAAATTTTTGCAATGCTTTCATCAGTTTTGTAACTGGCCACCCTGACCTCTCTTCATCAGAAAAACGTTTAATCCATGTGTACACTGCTGTTTTCTTCATGGCATTATCCCCATCAACTTGGACTAACATGTTCCTGATTTCACTTCCACTCTTGCCAAGTTTAACAAGAAATTTAATCTTTGTTCATTGCTTTAATTCAAGCTCCAACATTCTTGCAATGTCACACACAAAAACACTCAATAGTAATGAATACCACTCAGCAAGACACTGCCACACATCAACACGAACACAGCTGTGAGACACTGATATACCAAGGTTATAAAACCTTACCAAGTTGTCTGTAGAGTGCTGTCAATGCCAATGAAAAGACGCATTGGCAAGCTTGCGAACTTAATTGTCAGACCTCATACTGCCATTTGCAACAACGTGGATGGAACTTGAGATCATCATACTAAGTGAAATAAGCCAGACAGAAAAAATCAAGAACTATATGACTTCATTCATATGTGAAATATAAAACTGAAAGCAACAAAGAAACAAAAATTCATGTACACAGTCAATAGTTTAGTGTTTACCAGAGGGAGTGGGGAGAGTGGAGCACCAAACACATGGTGATGGAAGAAGAACTGACTCTGGGTGGTGAGCACACAATGCACCACATAGACGATGTAATGTAGAATTGTACACATGGAACCTAGATAATTTTTACTAACCAACGTCACTCCAATAAATTGAAAATTGGGGAAGCTGGGATGGCTCAGTCGGATGAGCCCTTGCTTTGCAGCCCCGGGGACCAAGGATCAAATCCCAGCCCTGGCCCATGTGGACCCATATGCTGAACTAGGGTGTGCTTCTCATGTGGGAGGCCCCAGTTTGGTTCTCACCGCCCCCCCCACCGCCTCCATTTGGCCCCTGGCTTGAGGAGGCATGCCTACCATGTGGGAGGCCCCCCACCAAGTTCTCATCCTGTGCGGCCCCCGCCCACCTGTGTGGAACAAAACCATGTCAAAAAGTGATGACGTACAACTATGGAGACTGCTCTGGGCCCTCCCCCTTCTCTCTATCTCTTTCTGTCTCTGTCAAAAAAACAATAAAATAAATCGTTAAAGTAAATAAATTGAAAAATAAGAAAAGAAAATGAATCAAAGAGCTCGGATATGTGGAGTGTCTCATAGATGCAGGAGCCAGAACCATCCAGCTAGAGCATTTGCATGGAGCCTCACACAACCTTCTAATGACAGATGAGTCTAAGCCTGTTAAGTTGTTTTCTTTACCTACTAAGTGTCTTTTCAAATCTTAATTCAAAAATATTAGGACAATCTGTGGGAAAATGGTACATTTCAGCAGCTGGTGTCCTTCTAGACACGTTGATTCCCTCAGCACTGGAGCTCCTACCCAGTGCTCACCATGTGTACGGTACCCCGTGACTTTCTCCCAGAATCCAAGGGCCTCAGAAGAAACCAAGGCCCAGGAAAGGGATGTGACTTGTTCAAGGCAGAACCATGTCTACAAAAAGGCTTCCTGTTTCGAGATTCAGTGTGAAGCTCAGTTTAGTAATGTGCAAATGGGCTTCGATCCATTTGGGATCCGCTGGACGAGGGGCTGGCTGCACGCGGCACCCTCCAATTCTTAGGTATAAATCTCTTTGTCTGTGTGCAGAACCACTTGTAACACAATGACCCGATGCAAGCTCAGGAGTGACACAAGAAGCACGAGCTTCTATTTTCCAAATGCTCTACGACTGGGCTGTTATGCGGTCTCAGTAATTGCTGGGGCTCCTTCCCCTACTCCCGCACCATGAGGGGGCCAAATTCTTGAGAGTTGCATGTGCCACCAAAGCTTTCTCATTGCCCCTGTCCTTCTCAGTCTACGTTGCTCATCTCCACAGCCTGAGTATCTTGGACGAGGCTGGACACCTTCATGCTTGTATCCAACCTCCCTATGCTGTCAGCTGAGGTCCTGCAGGCTCCCTGGGGCAATGCCACACAGCTCAGCTCCTGTCTTCTTGATTCACTCAGCTCCTTCACCTGCCAACCCTCTACTGCCTCGTGGCCTCTAGGACACCTCAGCTCCCCAGCCAGCCCTCTCCTTCCTTCACCACTGAGATCCCAGCAGTATCTTCTTAAGAAGTCTGGCATGTTAAGGAACAGAGAAAGAGGCACTGACTTTGAGCAGCTTCTGCTTTTTGGTCCTGAAAAAAAAAAAACACCCTCAGGCAAAAAATACTAGGGGTCCAGATATCTAATTAAAATTCAGAAGAAGAAAAAACTATTCAGTGAATAAAATTCAAGTGAATATCTCAAAACACTACTCTGCCTCAGCATCACAGGTCACGCTGTCTCTGGCTCTCTGGTGCAATCACATTACATTTTTTAAAAACAAATTCAAAAGAGTTTTAGGTACCCAAGACAATTTATTTTATTTTATTTTTTATTTATTTATTTTTATTGTTTTTGACAGAGTGAGTGAGAGACAGAGAGAGACAAAGAGAAGGGGGAGGGCCCAGAGCAGTCTCCACAGCTGCATGTCATTGGTTTTCTACATAGTTTCATTCCACAGGTGGGTGTGGAGCTGCACAGGGCAGGAACCAGGCTGGGGGCCTCCCTCGTGGAGTTTGCCCTAGTGAGAACCAAACTGGGGGCACACCCCAGTTCAGCATATGGGTCCACATGGGCTGGGGCCAGGATTTGACCTGGGGCTGCAAGCTGAGCACTTACTGGTAACCTGCTGAGTCATCGCAGCATCCCAAGACAATTTGACTTAAAGTATGCATGCACAGACACCCAGACTGACACACACACACATATGGAGCAATACACTATTTATGTTTGGATATGTATAAAGTTTTTGAAGACCTATTTCAGAACTCTTCAGGACTGTTTCCCAAAGTAAGGATACTATAAAATCACATTTAAAATACTATCCATCAGAATAAACTAAGCTGTCACTTTTAGTAACTCCAGAGGGTCATTTGTGCTGGTCAGGGTTATACACCCCAGTTGCTATTAGCTAAATATGTCATCAAAAGTTTCCTTTCCAGTGGTACTATGACAAGCTCTTCAATTAACCCTTTCACATCAATATCAGACATTTTGCTAACATAGCAAGTGTTCCAACTGTTTTCTCATTAGTGAAAATAATAATATCAAATATATATGCAGTGGATAAACTATCTTGGGGACATTCCCAACCCTTGAATTGATAAGGTTAAAGGATCTGGAAATGTACTGCCCAATATGGCAGCCACTAGCCACATGGGGCTACTGAGCAATGGAAAAGTTGCTAGTCCCACATGTTAATAAGATAATATTTTGGATAGCCCTGATTATATAAAATACATTGTTTAAATTTTGTATGTTTGAATTACTTTTTAAACATGGCTCACATTATATAGCCATTGAACAGCACTGGCCTTAAAGACCCTTTAACTGTGGGGATATTACCTGGATTTGATCCCTAAGTGGCCTTGCCTCCTGCTATTTGTTCAGTGGATTCTGTGTTTCCAGCAGAACTACCTGACATAGCTGAATCCTGCCATGGGAATAGTGATTTATTTAACTCAGGCATCATGTACTGTTGCAGGTACTTGGGTGGCTAAAATGGAGGTCAAAACATCAACCTTCACAGAGCTTACAGAAGAGGTGCTTTTGTGTCAGTTTACCAAAAAAAGTGACCATGTGACAAAATTTGATCAGATAACATGCTTTTATTATAAACTGGTAGTGAAGTTGCAAAGAAACAGCTAAACCTTATCTACTCCGGTATACTGCATCCAGATCAGAGGCTGTGGCTTTGAAGCATTCTTGTCTAGACTCTTCTATACACAGCTCTCTCCCGAGGCAGCTGCATGTGCCAGAGCCCTGCAGCCTGGTGGGACTCAATACCTGGCCACAGCAAGCGGATGAAAGTAGTGATATAACGTAAGGGCCAGAAGATGCATGCCAGTGACCAAAGCATCAGACTCCCCACGCTGGAGTATAGCCCGCTCCAGAGCACTGCCCTGGTGACTGATAGGCATGGCTGCAGAATTATAAATGGGTTGTCTTTTTGCACTAAAGTGGGTCGAGACTTGAAGGCCATCCATCCATCTTCCCCATCATACTAAAATAAAGGTCCAGTGGTTTCAGGGAATTGTATTTATATCACATATATAAACTAGGAGATTTATAATGATCTTTGGTGACATATAAATTATATTTATAATACACACTTATAGTTTATACCCTGTGGGAGATTCTTATAGTAATGACCTCCAATGAATCATGCCTCCCAGTATCTATGCCTTTGCTAGTCCCTTCCCACCTCAACTCTGACCTGGGTGTCACTTGCTTTGGCCAGTTGAAAATCAGCCAATGGGATGATGTAAGCAGAGGTTAGGAAAGTGCTTGCACACTGCAGCTTGCTCTCTTGCAACCCCAAGGCCACTGTGCTGTGAAGAAGCCCAAGGTTTTGAAGAGAAAGGCCTGGGTTGTCTTAGCTGCTCCACCTACCTGCCAGCTGACCCACCAGCTGAATGCAACTTCACAAGCCCAGCAGCAGAACTTCCCGGAATTGTAGGAAATAATAAATGTTGTTTAAATGTTTAAACATTTATAACACTTTAAAATGATTAAATGGGGGAAGCAAGGATGGCTCGGCGGGTTAAGCACTCGCTTTGCAGCCCCAGGGACTGAGGATCAAATCCAGCCCTGGCCCATGTGGACCCATATGCTGAACTGGGGTGTGCTTCCCATGCAGGAGGCCTCCAGATCAGTTCTTGCCCTCCTCCCCAGTTTGGCCCCTGGCTTGAGAGTGTGTGCCTCCCATGCGGGAGGCCCCAGCCCAGTTCCCAACCTGCGCAGCCCCCACCCACCTGTGTGGAACAAAACCATGTTGAAAACTGATGATGTGCAACTATGGAGACTGTTCTGGGCCCTCCCCTTCTCTCTGTCTCTCTCTTTCTCTGTCTCTGTCTCTGTTAAAAACAATTAATTAAATCTTTTATATATATATATATGTATATGTATATATATATATGTATATGTATATATATATATATATGTATATGTATATATATATATATAATGTTTAAAGCCACTGGGTTTAGAGCTGCTTTGTTATGCAGCAATAGAAATCTCATACAATTTATCAATTAGATAAATACATATCCCTAAAAGGCTTCTCCATATTCCACCAGCAATGGCATGGCAATTATAATTGATTATAAATGAACAATTATAAATTGATTAACAAAAATGCTATATGTTAAAATCTGGGTTTTAATATGAGGTTGATAATCTGATTCATATAAATATGAGTATAAGTGTAACACATTTGATTTATAGAGTTTTCATGACTATTGAAGGAGGTAGCCATGAGCTAAATTTATAGCCTCTATGAACTGCTACACCAATATATAAAGCCTGTCAATCCTAATCTTATTTTTAAAATTTGGTTACCTATAAGAGACAAAAAGGCTTACTTCTTACCTAAACGTCATTCAAGTCAATTTAATATTTTGTGATAAAGAGATCTACATTTTAGCTAGGGAAACAAGGCCTCCCATGCATAAAACTGTTAGAAAACTGTACAAGTATGTGAGAGAATGCAAAATTAATGAGCACAGAAAATAAGTGCTCTAAGACTTTAGAAAAAGAGAGATGATCTGGGCTGGAATCCTAAGAAGAGTCTTAGAGAAAAGAAGCTTCTAGTTAAATATGACAAACTGAACACATTCAATCCCTCCTGATACTGCCTAAAATGACAGTACAGAGATTTGTTTTTTAAGCATAAAATCAGGACAAATGAAATGAGAGAATAGACAACAGCAACAAAATGTTTGTACAAATAGCATCTGACTTAGTAGACTAGAGGAAATTAAAAGGTGAGCTGGAAATGGGAGAAACCTAGAAGCCAGACAACCCACCTGGCAAGACCACAGCCCTCAAAAGTAAACCGAGGGCCAATGGAACTGGAGGCACCATACGTCTCTGAAAGTTGGGTGTAGCAGATAGAACTGAAGGCAGGAGTGCTTTCAACAGCTTAAATGCTGATATAAGCAGCAGCTTGACCCCTACTGGCCACATGTGACAGTCCTTCTCTAACTCTGCCTGGGTCTGAAGCTCTGGACTCAGGTAAAACCAAGCACAGCTGAGGTCAGAGGTAGCATTCTGACAACAGGAATATTACGTGAAAATCTTCAAATCGAATCAGAGACCTCAAGTTCCCTTTTTCCTTGTCTCCAAGACCACTAGCAACTAAATGCATCGTTTAAAGACAGGAGATTAATGGTACCCTCTAGGGGGAAATATGACCATTAAATACAAAAATAAAAAAAAAGACCTCTAAGGGTATTCATAGTCAAAGAGCCCAGACTACAAAAATAAAGCTCTGATCTGATGGACTTTACTCTTCAATAGGGAGAGAATATCCCAAGGATCACCAAATATTTCAGGGCAGCTCCCAACAAAAATGAAGGACAGTGAATCAAACAGACTTAGATGAACAGCAGACAGTTCAGGGAGCAAGACAAAAAGCCTAACATAGTACAGTTAATATCTTTAGACACACTCAGAAAATAGTTCACATTCATTACACTATAAACAAGAATCTAAAAAAATAAAAGAAAAAATAAAATAATAGAGAAAAAGCAGGAAAAATTAAGTGATGGGAGGAATTTTTATAAATCCAAATAGAAGGTTTGGAAACCAAAGTGGAATCAATGTCCCAGAAACCAGAACAATAGTAAGTGAAATATAAAATGAGAAAAATCAAACTTGAAATTAGTCACAGAAGCCAATCATCCATATAAAAAGAGTTAACAAAAGGCAGAGGTAGTGATGAAAGGAATAAGAAAGTGTTCAATAAATAAAGGAATTTCCAGACTGTGAGTACCTATCAAGTTGCAACAGAATGAATGAAAATTGATACAATGTAAAATTTAGAAAAAGGTGGGACAAAGAGCTGGGGGGGAGGGAAATTAAAACTGGCATTTAATATACTATTTAATACTATAAGTTAAAATAAAAGGAAACAATGAAGGAAGCCGGGATGGCTCAGTGGGTTAAGCGCTCACTTTGCAGCCCCAGGGACCGAGGATCAAATCCTGGCCCCGGCCCATGCAGACCCATATGCTGAACTGAGGAGTGCCCCCAGTTCAGTTCTCATCAGGGTGAGACCCCAGCCCGGTTCCTGGCCTGTGCAGCCCCACACCCACCTGTAGAATGAAACTATGTGGAAAAACTGATGATGTACAACTATGGAGACTGTTCTGGACCGTCCCCCACTTCTCTCTGTCTCTCTCTGTCTCTCTCTCTCTCTCTCTCTCTCTCTCTCTCTCTCTCTCTCTCGTCAGAAACAAATTTAAAAAAAAAATCTTAAAAAAAAACCACGGAAACAATGTGTTTAAAATTGAGGAACACGACTTGCAGTTTAGAATTCTATACCCAGACAGATAATCAAGGATGAAGAGAGAGTAAAAGTTTCTTCAGGTAAATGAGGTCTCAAAAAGTTGACCTTCCCTGTAATTTTCTTCAGGAGGGTATTCAAGTCTTTGCTTCAGCAGAACAAAGCAAACCAAGAGAGAAGATGCAAAGTCCAGGAAGCAAGGGATCCAACCTGGGGGGAAAGCACAGAGAATCCCCAGGTGCCCCCAGGTTAGTGGTGAAAGGAGATGTGCTCGTGCAAGGAGGACCACTGTGCCATTAGCCTGAAGAATGACCAGTTCACATAGGAGCTGGACAACGAATTTCAGGAAGTCTGTCTCAAAAAAGGGTAACTTAAATATGTTCAAACACATTGACAGGAGATTTATCTTTCTATCTTTTAAAAAAAAAAATTATTTATTTATTTATTTATTTGACAGACAGAGAGAGAGAGAGAAGGGGGAGGGCCCAGAGCAGTCTCCATAGTTATATGTCATTAGTTTTTGACATGGTTTTGTACCACACAGCTGGGAGCTGTGCAAGGCAGGAACTAGGCTGGGGACCTCCCTCATAGTAGGCATGCCCTCTGAACCCAGGGGCCAAACCGGGGGTGGTGGGGTGCATGAACCAAACTGGGGCCTCCTGCATGGGAAGCACACCCCAGTTCAGCATATGGGTCCCCACAGGCTGGAGCCAGGATTCGATCCTGAGTCCCCAGGGCTGCAAAGCAAGCACTTAACCAACTGAGCCATCCTGGCTTTCCCTCTCCTATCCTTCTATTGGACTGTATTGAGCAGCAATGTCTCAACTTCTGGCTTCCCCAGGCCACATTGGAAGACGAACTGTCTTGGGCCACACATAAAATACACTAACACTAACAATAGCTGATGAGCTTTAAAAAAAAGTAGCAAAAAATTCTCATAATGTTTTAAGAATTTGTGTTGGGTCTCATTCAAAGCCATCCTGGGCCACAGGTGGGATGTGCCTGGTCTAGAGGTACATAGAAAACTAAAAGTAACAATTATTAACTCAGGGGAAAGCAAGGAGTTATACAAGCATGAAAATGCAATTACAGAATACGGCATGGTTTGGCTCAAATAACATTGCCATAAGCTTAATAGTAAAAACAATGAACACTGGGCTAATTAGAAGGCATGATACAATTTTGTTGAGAAGATGGGGGAAGGGGAAGTGTGGAGTATAATGGTGATGATCAGGAGAGGGGCATACTATAATCCTCATTTTTCAAGTATGAAGCCAACAATATTCCAAATGTACATCCAATAGGAAATGGCAATGTAAGTACACTATCTAGAAATATGGAAGTAAATACCCAAAGAAACAACTTCAAAAGTCAAAATATCACTACCTGTTGTGACTGTGAAAGGGAAAGGGGCATGGGGGGCTTTATGACTAAAAACTATAGCCATATAATCAATTAAATACAGTTCTAATTGAAAAACAACAAAACGTAAGGAAAACTGAGAAAGCAGGATCTGGTGAGGTGGAAGAAGACGGCTGTGCTCAGTCCTGTTGAATTGTCAGGAAAATACGCTTGACTGCAGAGATTACCACCTGTGAGAGAGAGGGACCCCAGTTTGGAATGAATCCTGTGACAAAGCAGAAAAGTCCTATTTTACTTATTTATTTTGTTCAGCCTCCAAGAAGAAGCTGGATTGCAGACGGCTGGGAGGCAAAAAACTAACTAAGCAGTTCTAGAGAGAATGAAGAGCATGAAAGAAGGAATGAATGGTGTAGCAATGAGCATGGCAAGTGGCCAGACCCAAAGGATTGCAGCCTAGCCTGAGGAGCCATTCATTAAATTGAGTTAGGGAGTAACATCAGAAAGGAGGAAGGGGGCCAGATTCCAGTCTGGGGAGTTTGCCAACCCGGAGCCTTTCAGCCAACATCTAATCTGTGGTTCCTGTGGATGCTGAGATCTCAGAGCCTTGCAGTGACCTGAAACTTAATGGTACAGTTAAGTTGAAATTAGATGATTGCAGATACCTGCTGCCCTCACTTCCATCACTCATAGTTTTTTGTGGTTTTTCTGCTCCCAATCTCAAGAATTCATTGTAAAACCATCAAAATTCCAGCAGGATGAATTCTCAGCCCTAATCAGTCTTATACACCAAAGTCAGGGCCCTAATCGGGAAGGAGCAGAATGCAAAAACTTGGAATAGGGATATCTGGATAGACACTCTTCACAACCTTGAACCCCCAAGTATCTCTGGATCCTTTGGGCCTGTAAAAATGCTCATTTCCCCTATTAGAAGGTAACACACACCCCTGTCTGAAGACAATGCAGAACCTTCAATGGAGGCAGGTACCGTATAGGACAATGCTGGCCCTCCTCACTATCTGCTTCCACATTCCATCTTTAACCAAAAACTAAGGTCAAGCTTCAGCATGGCCCAACTGGAGAAGGTCAGACCTGCTAAGGGATGAGAAGGATTATAAACTGAAGAAGCTGCAGGAGCCAGCAAAAACATACCACCACCAAGGAAGGCAAGAATTTGACTAGGTATGGAACTTAAAGACACTGAATTAAGGGGAGTAGCGTATAAGGGGGTTTATCAAGATGGGGATACTCCTCCATGACACAAGATTTAACACCCTAATAAAGCCCCAGGGACTTTTCCTCATCCCCTGTTGACATGGATCTTAGAAGCCTGGAAAATATAACGGCCCACATTAAATGAGAGATTCCAAACTACTTTGGCAGACCATGGAGGAAGGATTAAAAGGCTCAAAGAAATGGGCATCCAAGAAAAGATTTATTATAACCCCTTATGCCAGAAAACCCACTATAATCCTTGGGAGAGCCCAGAGGTCATTCTGACTAATAAGACACAGCATGAAGTGTGCTGGTGAGGGAGCTCCACTGCATTATTAAGGAGCTCAGCAGTTGCTGTCCCCTACAGGATCCTAACAGAGGATGCTCTTTCAATATTGGGTCCCGGGGAAGCCGGAATGGCTCAGTGGGTTAGGCGCTCACTTTGCAGCCCCAGGGACCGAGGATCGAATCCCGGACCTGGCCCGTGTGGACCCATATGCTGAACTGGGGAGTACCCCCAGTTCAGTTCTCACCGGGGTGAGACCCTGGCCCAGTTCCTGCCCTGTGCAGCCCCACTCTCCCCTGTTGAATGAAAACTATGTGGAAAAAACAATGATGTGCAACTATGGAGACTGTTCTTGGCCCTCCCCCTTCTCTCTGTCTCTGACTCTGTATCTCTCTCTGTCAAAAACAATAAATAAATCTTTTAAAAATATATATATATTGGGTCCCTTACTAGTTACAGGGATCATAGAACCCCAAAATAGTTTAGGCCCAATAACAGCACTTAATTTCTAAAAGCTAGGTGGTCATACAAGTAATGACCATCATGGGCAGCAAAATCAGAAGGGTAGCCAGTGGCGGTTGATCTATAGGGATCTATAGAGCATGGTACCCACTAAGGCAAGATATATAAATAGCCAAGGGAGTACTGCCTAGTATTACTAAAAGAGACCAAGAATGTACAAGCATAAAGTTTAGATCAGCTGCCCCAATTGAAAGGTATGGTCCTTTCCCCAAGTTCCAGACCCAAGTCAATTCTCAGAGCCCGAACCCACTGATTGAAAGAGAAGACAGACAAATCAGAGATATTCTGGACATCAAAATAGTGATTGTAAGAGATTATTAAATAAAGTAATAACCCATGGGGGCTATAATGATATAAGTAAATAAAGGAGAAGGGAAAGCTTTATCTTACAGTAAAAAGCCAACTAATGAAGGTAGAAAGAATAATGAAATCAGAAACCACCATTTAACAAGCACCTTGACTTAGCCAAGAATTACCAATGATTGCTAAAATAATGGATGAAAGTTTCATAAGAAATATGAGATAATATTCACATAATCTCAATTATCAAAATAGTTATTAGTTACAGAGTATACTATAGTAACCTGGCAAGTACTACTTTAGCCAAATTATCAAACTTAACATTGCCAGTAATGGGACTAATCTATGGTACATGTCCCTTGCTATGATGCACTGAGAAGGATTCAATGCCACTTCGGTGGCAGTACTGCCAAAAATCCATGACTTAAACCTGATCATGAGGCAGACAAACCCAAATTGGGGGCCACTCTATAAAATAATTGGTCGGTACTCTTCAAAAATGTCAATTTTGTGAACTACAAAGACAGACTCAGGAACTGTCGTAAAATTAAGGAGACCAAAGAGACATCACAACTGAATGGGTATTCTTTTATTATCTAAAATGTTATTAGAACACTTAGCAAAATCGGAAAAAGGTCTATAATTTACATAATACCATCATCATATCAATATTAATTTTCTGATTTTGATCATTGTACTATAGTTATTTGTGAAATTGTTTTTGGAAAATACACACAGAAGTGTTTTGAAATAAATGGGAATCATGCTGGGAATTAAACAGTTCAGAAAAAATGTGTGTGTGTGTGTGTATTTATTTATCCATCTATCTACAGAGAAAAGGATATAGCAAATTTATAAATGTTAATACATGGGGGATCTGGTTAAAATATACCCAGAAAATTTTTGTACTATACTTACAAGTTTTCTGTAAATTTTATATAATGTAAAAATTATATGTGTGTGTAAGGAAATACACACACACATACACACACACAATACATATATTAAATTATATATATATATATATACATATACACACATATTTATATATGTGGATAGATATATATAAAAGGAGGCTTCAAAAGCACAATAAATGTATACAGTAGTGATTCCCACCAACAAGGGGAAGGGAAGACATAGATCTTTAAAGGACTGCTATACATAGTATGCTAGGTGACACTGATACCTAGAAAACCAAATCACCTTTCTGATCTCCTGTTAGAGCAGAGGTATTTGAGATCAGGTTATAAATGGATTTCTGATTCAACGTTACTCATCTCACTGGGTCCATCTCACTCAGTGTGTCTACTGGGTTCATGGAGCTACCTACTGGTCATTTCTCCAGTTCCTAAGTATATAAATGAAATGAACATACTAGTTTACAAAACTCTCTTATTGAACAAGTGTTCCTTTTAAACACTTGGATAAAAATCATAACAGGAAAGGTAAACTAAGAGCCCCTTAAATTACCCCCACCTTCAGTGAAAATAATAAACTAATAACCAATAACCAGTTTTGCTATCTAGAGGAAATGAGAATGAGGGCAACTCTCAGACTTAAATGATGCGGTGGTGATGGTTTATATCCCCATTTATATTCTCATTTAATTCACTAGAATGCCCCTATAAAAACCTGCTGAATCATGCTGGGTAGCAGTGTACTAACACACTTAATCAAGTAGTAGCCTCAATTGCAGTTGTTGTGTCAGATGTGGTTATCTTTGCTAGAGAAGATTAGCACAGGCTATAGAACATGGTATGCAGCTTTTGATCTGGCTAATACATTCTTTCCCATACCTATCAGGAGGGCAGATCAGAAGCAGCTTGCATGCTCACGTGATGGACAACAACATACATTCATTATCTTGTTCCAGATTGTTAATCCTCCTGTTCTCTATCGCATCATAGTCCCAAAGCAACCTAGAACATGGAGACATTCTACAGAACATCACATTGATCTGTTGTATTGATGGCATCATGTCAATCATGTTAATAAGATACAAGTGGCAAATATTCTTTTTCTTAAAGATTTTATTTTATTGTTTTTGATAGAGACAGAGACAAAGGGGAGATCCCAAAGCAGTCTCCATAGTTATACATCATCAGTTTTCAACATGGCTTTGTTCCACACAGGTGGACAGGCGGCCATGCAGCACAAGAACCAGACCAGGGGTTTCCCAAGTGGGAGGCACACCCCCATGACCTGGGGGCCAAACCAGGGACCTCTCACACATGGAAAGCTCTCCCCAGCGAGAACCGAACTGGGGGCCTCCCACATAGGAAGCACACTCCACTTCTGCATATGGGAATACTCAATACTTACACCCTGAGGCTGTAAAGTGAGCACTTAACCCGCTGAGCCATTCCAGCTTCCCCAAGTATTCTTGATGTCTTTGTAAGATAGATAGGCTCCTTGGGTGGGAAATAAACCCTACAAAGATTCAGAGTCCTGCTACCTCCAAAGTTTTGGAGTCCAATGCTCTGGGGCATTTCAGAACACCACCTCCAAAGTGAAGAACAGTTCATTATACCTTTTACCCCCCACCACTAAGGAATAAATAATGCTTGACAGGCCCCTCTGGATTTTGTGGGTAGTATCGCTCGTACTTGTGAACACTGCTCTGACTCATTTGTCACTTGATTTTGAATGCTTACAGTTTTGAATGGGGCCCAGAGTAAGGAAGGGATCCCTAGCAGGATCAGACTGCAGTACAAGCAACCCTGACACTCGGGCTCCACTATTTGGCAGATTAAACAGTATTACAAGTGGGAAGAAAAGTATCTTGTAGCGTTCAGGACAAAGTCCAAGAGGAAATTCACAACACAGATCATTAGGGTTCTACATATATAGGGTAGAGAGGGATTTATATACCATTTGAGACATAGCTTTTGACATTCTAGAGATGAAACACCTTATGAAATATCAAGTGACCATGTATGACCATGTACCATAATTGCCCAGTGCAACTATATATACTCAGAAGCAATGCACCACAAGATTCAAGTGGCAAATGTTGGATTGGGCTCAAGCCTATCTAGAGGTTACAAATAAGCTGCAGGAACAGATGGCCCAGATTCTCATGACACCTACCTACTGTTGCACTGATGCCTTTCACTCGGCT
Source organism: Craseonycteris thonglongyai (assembly GCA_004027555.1). Classification (NCBI taxonomy): domain Eukaryota; kingdom Metazoa; phylum Chordata; class Mammalia; order Chiroptera; family Craseonycteridae; genus Craseonycteris; species Craseonycteris thonglongyai. The sequence continues at coordinate 33,591 of PVKE010007381.1, read as the reverse complement.
CCCACGTATGACTTCCTGGGAGCGCTTCCTAAGAACAGCTGACAGAAGAGAACAAAAACATAAGCTTAATTCTTGGCTCAGATCCCTCAGAAATGAGAGTTTGGGTCGTCCTGTCAAACAAGCCATCTGCCAGGAGAGTCCGACCTTTCAGTCTCCCCGGGCCACGTTGGAAGAGGAGGGGTTGTCCTGGGCCGCACATGGAGTGCAGTGACATGGGCAATGGCGGATGAGCTAGGAGGAGCATCGCAAAGACATCACATCATGTTTTGGGAAAGTCTGTGAGTTTGTGATGGGCCACTCTAGAGGCTGTCCAGGGCCACACATGACCTACAGGCTGCATACTCAACAAGCTTGATCGGGACCATCAGAATTGACAGCTACAGGTGACAAGAATTTAGAATAAATGGTAAAGGAAGGAGATGATGTGTATTAGTTGCGAATTCAGGACCTGTTGCATCAGGGGGCTGTACTTGTCCCACTAACCCTTCTCTGAATGTTTTCTCAGAAACTCTGACCAACAACGCTATTCAAAATCTAGTTTTTAGTAAGATCAACTGAATGTGAGAATCAGTAAATCTGAATAGGGTGGACTGTAGTATATGCTTTCAATGTCCCACTCAAATTTGATGACTAGGTTGTATGCTCATTCCCTCAACTGCTACAAGTATTGGTGGCTAATAGATTATAGGCACCTCTTCTATGGAAACTTGCCCTCAGCCAAGGAGAACTTCCTTGACCAGAAGACTACAACGCCCAGCTATTTACCTCTATCAACTTCACTAAAGATTAACGAGGTTCAAAAGACAATGCCATTTATGCTCCAGAGTCTTGACTATTTCTCACCCACCCTGTGGTTGAGCAACAAGGTCCCTGAAACTACACTCCTTGCTTTGCCTTTCTTTTCCTTATCCCAGTTCCTTGCTCTTATACATATTTTTTCACTAAACACTTCTTTAATAAAATATGTGCACCTGCATCCTTTTCTCAGGCTCTGCTTCTGGTACCCTAAGACACCTGTGATATTGATGTGTCCCAAGTTCTAAAATCTGTGGACAGAGCAAATTTTAGCTACCAATTGCATGAAGGTTTTTTTTGTTGTTGTTGTTTTTAAATGGACATGTGACTTTATTTTTTTATTTTTATTTTTATTTTTTTAATTAATTTATTTATTTTTGACAGAGAGAGAGAGAGAGAGAGAGAGAGAGAGAGAGAGAGAGAGATACAGAGACAGAGAGAGAACTGAACTAGGGGAGCTCCCAGTTCAGCATATGGCTCCGCACGGGCCGGGGCCAGGATTCGATCCTCGGTCCCCGGCGCTGCAAAGTGAGCACTCAACCCACTGAGCCATCCCGGCTTCCCCTGAAGGTTTTACCTTAGTTAAGAAGTTAGCTTGTTAAACAGCATTAGTATATGATTTTTTTCTAATGCTATTTAAATATTTTTAAATGAACTTAAAAACAGACAAGCCAAAGATAAGGGTGAACATGACTAACATGCAAGGATTATCAAGAAAGCCACATTTCCTTTTGTATTTCTGTGATGTGATTAATGGTGAGAAGAGAGTTGGAGAATAGGATGGGAGAGAACTCATGCTCCCACCAGCCTCATCTTCTCCATCACTTCTATCCTGAAGCTCCAATGAGTTTGTCCATCTTATTTTTAAGAGTTTCTAATAGTATGACAAAAGAATCATTTGATTTTTGAAGAGCTTTTCTCTTTTTTATTTTTTTTAAAGATTTATTTTGTTGTTTGTGAGAGAAGGTGAGAGAGAGAGAGAAGAGGGGAGGAGGGCCCAGAGCAGTCTCCCTTACTGTACATCATTAGTTGTGACATGGTTTCATTTCACACAGGTGAACGTGGGGCTGCACAGGGTGGGAACTGAACTGGGGGCCTCCCACTTGGAAGGCAAGAACCTTCACTGCTGAGCCATCTCAGTGGTTATCAGTTGCATCACAGTTCAGCATATGGAGTTTTGCACGGGCCAGGGCTAGGAATCAAACCCCCAGACTTCGTGACTGTCAAGCAAGCAACCAACCACTGAGTTATCCCACATCCCCAAAAGTAGCATTTTAGAGAGATTAATTTGAAACAAAAAATTAAAACGGAACAAAATGGGCTGGGATGAATACAAGGAAAAGGAGACAAGGAAAAAGAGCCTATTACAAAGATGTGGAGTGGTGAAAGACTACATGTTTTACGGTTGGAACAGAAAGGGAACCAAAGGAATAGAAGTGAGTTATTTTAAGTGAACTTAACCTAAATGTTTTCAGACCCTACCACCCCACCCTGTGGGCTCGATTAACATTAAGGGAACATTAATAATACAGTTTCCCTACATCATCACTATACCTACAAGTTCAAACTTCATGTTCCCCATTCATTCCTGCACTACCCAAAGGGAGCCTCATGCATGCTTGGGAACAAGTGAATTCATGTCCTTCTGCCTCAGTCTCCTCCTCAATGTTGGCTTCCTACCCACCACAGGAAGATGGAACCTCAACACTGTCAACTGAGGTTCCCTGAGTGCTAACTGCGGTTCCCAAAGCTTCAAAACTCTTGCAATGACAAAAAGTGTTCCTTGCTGCTCAGATGAAATCCCACCAAAGCTACATAGTATTTGAGCAACACTGAGATTAATGCTCTACCAGTCCCAGTTTGTTCTTCATGAGGACTTGTGGCATAAAGAACACTGATGAAAGGGAACCCGGGATGGCTCAGTGGGTTGAGCACTCAGGTTGCAGCCCCAGGGGCCGAGGATCAAATCCCAGCTCCGGCCCATGTGGACCCATATGCTGAACTGGGGAGTTCCTCCAGTTCAGTTCTCACCAGGGCAAGACCCTGGCCCAGTTCCTGCCCTGTGCAGCCCCACGCCCACCTGTGGAATGAAACTATGTAGAAAAACCAATGATGTGCAGCTATAGAGACTGTTCTGGGCCCTCCCCCTTCTCTCTGTCTCTGTCTCTGTATCTCTCTCTCTCTCTGTCAAAAACAACAAAAATAAATATTAAAAAAAAAAACATTGATGAAGGATTTCTTTAGCATAGTTAATAATGTTGAGTCATATACCACCATCTCATAGCCTTGAGTACAGTAGCCCTCTTTATCTATGGTTTTAGTACAAGGTGACCAGATTTTAACATTGGTAAAGCGGACATCATTGACTGGGGGGAAGGGGTTCTTGATTAAAAATTTGGTCTATCTCCCGCTGTCCCCTAGCTTGTTGTGCATTCTTTCCAAAAATCGGGACTTTTTTAAAACACCGCGGGACGTGAGACAAATTGTTAAAAATTGGGACTGTCCTGCCAAAAGCGGGACATCTGGTCACCCTATTTTAGTTGCCCATGGTCAATTATGGTCCAAAAATATTAAATGGAAAATTCCAGATATAAACAATTCGTAAGTTTTAATCATGTGCCTTCTGAGTAGCCTGATGAAATATTATGTCATCTGCTCCATCCCACAATAACTGTGAATCTTCCTTCATCCAGCATATTGACAATGTATATGCTCTCTGCCCATTAGTCACTTACTAGCCTTCTCCATCGGATCCACCATCATAGAATCATAGTGCTTGTGTTCAAGTTACCCTTAAAGAAGCCTAACACTACTTCACAATACCTACATCATTCACCTCACCTCGTCTCATCACTCAGGCGTTGTATTGTCACACATTATCACAAGAAGAAGAGTGAGTACAGTGCAATAAGATATTTTGAGATAGACAGACAACATTCACATTACTTTTATCATAGTATATTGTCATTATTATTTTATTTTATTAATTGCTGTTAATCTCTTACTCAAGATATTCATAAATTTTGCCAGAGGTATATATGAACAGGAAAAGACATACAAAATATATATGCATATACACAGACATACATATTAATATATAGTATCATCCACTGTTCCAGGCATCCACTGCAAGTCTTAGAATGTATTTCCCCTAGATAAGGGGGAAAACCACTATATTTCATATGGGTATACGTTGCCAAACCAACTAGACTGGACATTCCTGTGGCAAACCTACTCTCTCTGTATTTCCATAGTGTGTATAGTGGTGCAAGACATACTAATCATATTCAAAAAAAAAGTCTCAGTTGAGCAATTAACCAAAAGACAAGGTTCCCATTTCACTGACTAAAAAGACAAGAAACCCTTTCATTCTATATGTGATAGTAGAAGTGACTGTGAAAGTAGAATCTTTTAATTAATTTGATCATGTGATCATCTATTATTATTTGGGGGCTGCAGTGTGCTGGCCCCTAGGACCTCTGACAGAGTTCAACTAGAAATATAAAATGACTAAAACAAATGGTCAAAGCAACAGAGTGACCCTTGGGCATATAAGGAGTGATTACACACTGTCAGATTGCATTTACAACCTAAAAAATAGTCCATCAAAAGAGACTAAGCCATGGGAAATAGAAAAAGGAGAGTTGCAAAGGCAAACATTGGCATTCCTACTCCCAGCCCTGGGAGTAGGTACCCCATATCATGCTTTAAACCAAAACAAAAAGAACCTCTTTACATGCATACACAAGGCCTTAGAGGAAAGCTAAGGAAAATACACTATTTCATCCAGTGACTGGTTGGCTCAGATGGTGACAGCACATTGCTAAAGAACAACAAAACTTCAGATTTGATCACTCATTTATGCAATTGTTATTAAGCAACTACTTCATAAAAGGTATTCAGCAAGACACTTTGTTTCCCCCAGGAGATATACAAAACCAAGGAAAATAAAACATGCTCATTAATAGATACAAAGGCAGTTTTGTGATGAGTTCCTTGAAATTCATGTAATAGCATAATGTAATGGAAAATTAAAACAAAAGATACAGTGAAAGTAGTATTTCATTTTGTGTTGAACAGATAAGGTTTTAGCAGGTAAATGGACAGGAGTCAAGGTCTTTGCTCTTAAACCAGCTCATTATTTTTCAGACATACTCTCGTTGCTAGATCAGGAGTAGGTAAGAGCAAACTGATCACCACCACAAGCAGATCAACAGTTCAAAAAGACAAATCCAGCTGATAGAGGACCAAAGGTGTCATTGTTATACAAAAAAAACCAACAGTGCCCGTGTGGGAATAATAGCTTCACAAGAGAAAGACTGGCAGCAAATCAACTCCTTCCACTGGTACAGTACCAGACGCTGACCTGAGCAACCTTGAAAGTCCTTCAATTGATGGGGAGGGCATTCAAGGCAGGAGGTTTGGCACAGGCTGTTAAATGCAGAGGCTGTGTTCCCTTGATTTTGCAGCCTTAGAAAACTGGGTTGTTCCATTAGTACTAATAATGTAGGCAGAGAAGCAAAGACAAGAATACTTTGCTTTTGAAGAAAAATCCCCACAGGAAAGCTGCTTTGCCCGGTGAAGGTAGAAATACAGAGTTGCAGGAAAACAGTCACATCCTCACACACTTTTATCTCCTTGCTGCCTAGCAATTTTCACAGATAGAGTGTGAACAAAGAAAATTCTCAGGGAATAAGCCTGAAAATAAGCAGGCCGTGTTCGCAATGTCATCTCTTAGAGCTTTAGTAACAGAACCTCTGAAGAGCTGCCCCTTGAGAAGCAGGCTGCCTAGACCAATACGGTTTGGGAGAATGCTCTTACTTTTTCATGTGTCCTCGTGTAGAATCTTATTTCCAGTTGGTTCTCTGGCCTTCCTCCTCAGGCTGCCAAGAGGAAAGTTGCTGTATTATTTGAAGTCAAAGGACTATTGTGGTTTAAAAATAAGCAAGAGCAAGCTTAATAGCATTTGTCTCCCCTATCCTCTCACTCCAGTGTCTCAATGTGACAGTCCCTATTTCTACTGGTGCCAATCCAGTGACAGAGAGAACAGTTAGCTCACTCCATCATGAGCTGCTTCAGCTCCTAGAAAGAGTTTCCTATCCTAATCCAAAGTTTGACTCTCAGGGATTCTGAGAGAACAGTAATAAAAGAAAAGAGGGGAAAGAATAATTGAATAGAAAATTTTCTTCCTGAGCAGAGATAAGACTTCATTAACTACAGAGTAGTATTTAAAAAGAAAGAAAAGAAAAAAAAACCACAACTAAATCCAAAGTACATACACCTAGAGATATTGAGAACTTTTGATATTCAGACTAGTAAGCTAAAAAATATAGAAAACTAACATTAACAAAGATGATTTAATAGAGATTTATATGTAACAAATAACTGTATTTTTTAGAAAATAGACATTCTCAAACACTTCTGGAAAAAAATTGTTTAGGCATTGGATTACTGAAATTCCTTTAAGACTAATAATATGCAATAAAATTGGAAATAAAAACAAAAATAATATGTATATACTAGCCACTTCAAGATTTTAACCAAAAAAATAAATTAAATAATTCTTGTTTAAGATGTATTTTTATGCGATGTATAGACAATGTAATGTAGAATTGTACACCTGGAAACAATGTAATTGATATCAATTAATGTCACTCCAATAAATTTAACAACAACAACAAAAAAGCATGTAATTTTTACTAACCAATGTCATCTAAGTACATCTAACAATAAATAATTTTAAAAAGAAAAGAAAAAAAAAGATTTATTTTTATTATTTTTGACAGAGAGAGAGGCAGTGAGAGGCAAAGAAAAGAGGGAGGGCCCAGAGCAGTCTCCATAATTGCATGCCATTAGTTTTCTCCATAGTTTCATTCCACAGGTGGTCACAGAGCAGGAACTGGTTGGGGGCCTCCCACATAGGAAGCGTGCCCCAGTGAGAACCAAACTGGAGGCACACCCGAGTTCAGCATATGGGTCTGCACAGGCTGGGGCTGGGATTCAATCCTTGGACCCCAGGGCTGCAAGATGAGCACTTAACCCGCTGAGCCATCCCAGGATCCCAAATTAAATATTCTTGATTTAGAAAAAAAATAAAACCCTAAATTTAGAGACTATTCAGAAATAATGAAAATATTAGTGACTAACAGCGTTCAATTGTTACTTGTATATCAAATACTTTTTAGAGTACATTTAATTCTCCTAATAACACTATCACATAGATGCTGTATCTCCATTTTCCAAAGTGAAACTGAGGCACTTAGAGGTCAGATGGCTTGTCTGAGTCAATAAGTGACAATAACAAAGTCAGAATTTGCAACAAGGCAGTCCAGTTCTAAAGTCCACATCCTTAACCACTATACAACTTCATATCTAAACTTACAGGAATGATCAAAGCCATAAAGAAGAAAATTCATACCTTTAATAGCTTCTTATATTTAAAAAAATAGATCGAACACAAGATTACAACATGATAGCAGACTTAGTAAACGATCCTATTGCCTCATGCACTAAATGTTTGGAGGGAGAGGTGATGAGAATAGAAATGGTGATGTTTTACTCAAGGATTTACCAATGTCTATGTTGATGGTGTTGAGCTGAAATATGTCGACTCATGGACATACATAGACACAAGGTAAGGATTTGTAGGAATCATGGCCCTGACTAGCATTGCCATAAGTTTTATAGCATCTGTACATATTGAATCAAAATTAAATTCTAACTGATTATGTCTCTAATGATTTTGATTCCAGTAACTGCTATAAATGGGGATTTCTATAATGAAGTGTCAATAGCCTAGAAGGCTATGGTGTCAGACCTTGGTCTGAGGCTATGTTGGCCACCTACCTGCTAGTTTTACAACCTTGGTAAAACGTAACCTCATTTTACTCTTACACAAAATTGGAAAGCCAATAGCCACCACCAACTCTACCATCTCTTAGGTTGTTAGAAGGAAGGAATAAATTGTCAGGAAACCATAAGATTTCAGTTTCTCTGTAACAATGAGCTAGGATATTTGGACAAGTGCTTTTGAAAATAAAACAAAACCAAACATAAAATCCCTGAGTAAAGTGTTAAAAAAAAATAAAGGAAACACAGAAACATCTTTCTTAAAAGTAAGAGGAACTAACAATGTAGTTAGAATTAGCTAGAATAAAAGAAACTCCAGAGATAACTGAGCACAGAAGACAGTTTTATCCTGAGAGGATCCGTTGCTCCCAGTAGTCTTGAACTTGCATATGAAAGCACCTGCCAGGAACAGAGTTCACCAAGTGATTTTGCTTATGAAGAAGAGAACCAAATAGAAATCCGGAATTGAAAAATTAACCAAACTTAAGAACTCAGTAGCTAAGTTAACAGCAGATCAAGCACATTCATGAATAGGGATAAAATGTCAAAAAAAAGTTACTCAGAATGTAGCCCAGAGAGACCAACAGAAAACAGAGAAGAGGTGGTTAAGAAGCAGGAGGTACAGATATAAAGTCAAGGGTATTCAACTGAGGTCCCTAAAGAAGACAGTGGGACAGAAACCATACTTGAAGAGATAACGGCTGAAAATTCTCCTCAACCAATCCAGATTCAAGAAACTCAATGAATTCCAGAATTCAGACTAAAAAATAAGTCCATACCTAGACACATCATAGTAAAACTGCTGAAAAGCAAAGACAAAGAAGATACTCCTAAATGAAACCTTCTTTTAAGAAAATCTGTTGGTTTTTCTAGAAAGTGATGACTGACAACAAGACAGAAAATTTCTTTTGGTATGTTAAAGATCATTGTCCACCTAGAACTCCATTCCCAAGTAAAATATTTTTAGAACCAAGGTGAAATAAAGACATTTGCAGAAAATAAAAATGGAGTTTGCCACCCAAATATGGGGAAATCTAACAGATGCCCTTCAGATAGAAGCAAATATAATCCAAAATCAAAGATCAGAGATGTGAGAAGGACTTGTGAGTTCATCTAAATAAACAATGAACTCGTAAACTATGTCTTGCAAGTTTAAATATAGGAAGTTCATTGCATTTTCCAGAAGGAGGGTAAAGTTAACTTTAGACTTTTAATAAATGTTGTAATTTTTAGAACAACATCTAAAAAAGAACAACAAAAACTAATGTATAATATCTAAACTGGCAGAGAAAATATGGAGTTAATTTTTTTTTTAATGTGAGAAAGGAAAGAGTAAAACAAAATAGGATAAGTACAAAACACAAAGTAAGATGTTAGATTTAAGCCCAAATAAAAAATAGTGATCACATTTAATTAATTCCAATGTACAAAAAGATTAAGAAAAATTCTCCCTGAGCTGATATAGGGTAATTTTCAGAATATATTTTTAAGTAAAAAAGAAAGATGCACAAAAAATATGACATACAAATTTTTGGTAAGAAAAGAAAATTTAAAACAAACATGTTTGTTTTTGTAAAATCAAACAAAAAGGATAAATGAGAAGAAAAAAAAAAGTGGCCTGTGGGAGTGGAAGTTGTTGGTATCTATGGAGTGGAAGGGATAATGAAGGGAATGAAACTTCTAAGTATAACTTTTTATACAGTTTTGACTTTTGAACCATGTTAATGCTTTATGCTCACAAAAAAATAAATGAACAAGAATGGGAAAAACTCTAAAATGAATGCAAACAGAAACAAAAGAATCCAACCATAGGTTCATTCACACTGATACATAATTACACGAAAGAAAAACTTAATCTGAATTTCTGACCACAGTACTCTGGCGACGCACCCTCCATGGAATAACACAGTCTAGCCTAAAAAAATTAAATTAAATTAAATTAAATTAAACTTGACCTAGTAATTTATTGTTGATGAAGCAATTATGAAATATTCTGAATTTATTGCAGGACTGAGCAAATATATTCTTGGAAACCCAGGTTCTCATTATGGAAGAAGAGAGGTACAAACATTGAATGTGGGCAGGAGAGAAAAAAAAAGAAACCTGTGGTATTAGAGTGAATTTAGAGACATCATCACCATAAACTCAATATTTCTTTTTTTTTTTTTAAAGATTTTTTGTTTGTTTGTTTATTTATTTATTTATTTTTGAGAGAGAGAGAGAGAGAGAGAGAGAGAGAGAGAGAGAGATACAGAGAGAGAACTGAACTGGGGGAGCTCCCAGTTCAGCACATGGTTCCGCACGGGCCAGGGCCGGGATTCGATCCTCGGTCCCCGGCGCTGCAAAGTGAGCACTTAACCCACTGAGCCATCCTGGCTTCCCCAACTCAATATTTCTTACCTCTTTCCACAAGAAGGGACTACTAGCAATTATATCTCTATATCAAGGTATACAGCTAGCATTCAGACCATAGTTTTGAATACTATTATTCCCCACTATAAAGGAACATTATAATGTCTTGGAGAAATGACTGATATCATGGCTTGAGAGAGTGAAAGTAAAAAGAAAACTTGGATGGTTTGTTGTGCCAAAGAGGAAAAAAGTACTCAAAAATTGATGGGTACTATCAAAGGACATAGGATTCCTTGACACAGGAGCAAAAGAGCTCACAATGGCCAAATATGAGATAATTTAAACCTCAAAATAAATAATAACAGAAAGAAATTATAACACTGAACAAACAAAATAATCCATGAATCCACCCTGATCCTAAAACATTATTTTTAAAAGGAATGGCCAAGAGAGAAGGAAAAGCTTTCCTTAGAGTAGAATGACTATCAATAAATGTAGAAGGAATGATAGAAATTGAAAATAAAATTACTTTACAACAGGAAAAATCACCCATGGATAATAAAATATTGGGTAAGAGATTGTTGGAGAGTAAAATGTAAAGAAATCTGACAGACATCCACCTTAACCAAGTGATCAAATGTATCAGTAATAATGGGACAAAGTGTACCATGCACCCCTATACACCACATTGAGGACACAACAATGTTCATCATAGAAGTATCCCTGAGAGAATGTTTATCTGGACCTAATTGTGAACAAGGAGAGTCTGAGAAACAAATACAGGAATGTCCTACAAAACAACTAAGGTGGATTCTTTAAAAAAGAGAAAAAAAAGAAGAAAAGAAGTAGGAACCTATTCTACATTACACTGAAATCTAAATGCAGTTCATGACCTTTGGTTGGATCCTGCACAGGGGGAAATTTTATAAAGACCTCATTGGAACAATTGTAACTATCTGAATGTAGTCTATACATTAGATCAGTGGTTCCCAACTGTGTTCCTCTTGTGTACCCCTTTTAAACCCATTTCCATAAATTATGCTTTTGGTTTTTAAAACATCTGTTTTTAAAAACTGACACTTTTGTTCAGTGCCTATCTTAATGTAAAATAGTGGAAATGAGGTAATAAGTTAGGAAAGAAAAATTACTACACTAAAAGTACAAACCACAGATTTAATTTCACAATATTCATAACAGTTAAATATTGATAATGATAATCAAATTTTTTAAAACGTTTAATTTATTAATAATACTTGTGTTATCTAAGAAGTCTGTAATAATTGTTATGTAGATCACTAGCCAAATAAAACATTGTTGGTGAGATTGTTGAGCCTGCTTTGATGTACTTAGTTTCTTGGATTCAGGCTCAAAAGACACAATCTTAAATCTGAACTTCCATTAAGCTAGTTGCGATACTCATTTTTTATGAAGGTATAAGAAGAAAAATCTCTCTCCACTAGTTAGTTTAGTATTAGTAAATGGCAAGAGGTATTTGAGTGTCTTCTCACTGAGTTGTTCATATTCCTCACTGATACATACCCAGAAGGCAATAAGATGCTTTCTTTTAAAATCAGAATTTAAAGAACAAGTTGAAAGTTTGAATAACTATTGCTTTTCACTGATCGATAGTTTACCTTCTTTGAAAATTCTTTTTAAAGATTTATTTGGGGAAACCTGGATGGCTCAGTGGGGTAGTTAAGTGCTCACTTTGCAGCCCCGGGGACCAAGGATGGAGCTCTGGCCCCAACCCATGTGGAACCGTATGCTGAACTGGGGTGTGTTTTCTATGTGGGAGCTCCCCTCTGTTCGGTTCTCACCAGGGTGAGCTTCCCATGTGGGAGGCCCCACCCACCTGTGAAATGAAACTTGAAAACTGATGACATACAACTATGGAGACTGCTCTGGGCCCTCCCTCTTCTGTCTCTGTCTGTCTGTCTGTCTCTGTCTCTGTCTCTGTCAAAAACTATAAAATATATCTTTTAAAGGGTTTATTTTATTGTTTGAGAGAAAGTGAGAGAGAGAGAGAGAGAGAGACGGGCCCAGAGCAGTCTCCACAGTTGTACATCATTAGTTGTGACACAGTTTCATTCCACAAAGGTGGATACGGGGCTGTGTGGGGTGGGAACTAGACTGGGGGCCTCCTGCATGGGAGACAAGAACCTTTCTGCCATCCTGGTGGTTGCCGGTTGCGTCACAGTTCAGCATTGGGTTTGCAGTCTGGGGCAGGGATTCGATGCCCAGACCTTGTGTATTGCAAAGCATGTGTTCATCCTGTTGAGCTATCACAGCATCCCTCTTTCAAAAATTCTTCATTGAAAGGATCTGCAATCCAGTTTGTTTCTTTTCCACATTGAGGGAAGTACTTATAAAAGGACACTTTAAGACCTTCCAAGTGACTTACAATATTCTCTTTCACATTTTGGGATAGGTGCAAGTCATTCTCAGATAAGAAGTTGTGCAGAGTTTCAAACACTTCAGGCTGACCTCTTTCAAAATATGCTTTCCAAAAGTCCAGTTTTGGGGGAAGCCGGGATGGCTTAGTGGGTTAAGCGCTCACCTTGCAGCTCCGGAGACCCAGGATCGAATCCCGGCCCTAGCCCTGGCCCATGAGGACCCATGTGCTGAACTGGGAGCTCCCCCAGTTCAGTTCTCTCTCTCTCTTTCTGTCAAAAACAATTTTTAAAAGTCCAGTTTTTTAATCATTCACTCAATTTTGTCAATTACTTTGAATATAATGATTGAGCTGTTTGGAAGTCCCAAATTGAGTTTGTTTATTTCTAAAAATTATCTGATAAATTTGCATGCCTGAAACTTTGGAGCAAGAGAAAAACAATGGTCTTCAAAAAATAACTGGACTTCACAACTGAGTTCAAACATCTGTATAAGTACTTTGCCACAAGATAGACACCTTACCTCCATATGCAAAAGTAATGTGCTTTGAATACTGTTTTTCTTCACACAGCACTTTAAACAATCTGGAGTTCCATGGTCATGACTTAATAAAATTTACAACTTTTACAGCCTCATCAAGAACATCTTTCAGTTCACTAGGAAGAGGCTTGTATGCAAGACTTTGCTTATGAATGCAACAGTGACTCCACAGTACATGGAGAGCTGCTTAATTCAGCAACATAGGCCAATAAAACAACCTGACAGAGACTCGCCTCTGTCAGTGCACAGACCACAACAATTTGACAAATAACCATTGGTTGCATTAAAAATATCTTCACCTGTGGTATACATTGTGAATGGGTAACAAAGGAACAGGTTTTCCTCAATTTCATTTCCTAACAAGTACCTTGAAATGACAAGCAAAATAGATAAATCAGCAACATCTACACTTTCAATGAGCTGGATGGAAAAGAATTTACTTTTTCTAATTCTATCAACTATTACAGCTTCAACGTCATCAGATATTTCCTGAATTCATTGCAACATTGTATTGCTTGCAAAAAAAGAGATAGTATTGATTTTGCAGACATGTTTTTCTCCAAACATACAAAATACCATATCCTTTTAAAGATTTATTTTTACTTTTTTTTTTTTTTGACAGAGAGAGAGATACAGAGACAGAGAGAAGGGGGAGGGCCCAGAACAGTCTCCATAGTTGTACATCATTGGTTTTTCCACATAGTTTCATTCCACAGGTGGGCGGGGCTGCACAGGGCAGGAACTAGGCCAGGGTCTCACCCCAGTGAGAACCGAACTGGGGCTCTCCCCAGTTCAGCATATGGGTCCGCACAGGCTGGGGTCGGGATTTGATCCTCAGTCCCCCGGGCTGAAAAGTGAGCTTTTAACCCACTGAGCCATCCCGGCTTCCCAAAAATACCATATCCTTAATACAAGAAATTAAATCTTCAGCTATGGTGTGGTTTGTATCACCTTTAGCTATGCGATAAGCAATATAGTACAAAGCCTCAACTGTATTCTCATTGTCTTTTTTTCCTGACATCATGTATAAAGTTTGATGCTTTTCTAAGTGCCAGAAATAATATATTTCTTTGTTTTTATACATAGAACGTTTAGTTTCTAAACATCGCATGAGTAGAGAGGGTTTCATGTAACCGTTGGATAATATTTCGCCACACACAACACACAAAGGCTTAAGACAGTTATCATCCCTAACAAATGAAATACCATATTTGATATAGTCTTTGGAGTATTTTCTTTTCCTCTGTGTATTATGTGGGACATGCACCTTTTTACTATCTCTCGGTGTGGGTGTACTTGTACCTGCAGATACATGTTAAGAGAAGCATTTGGTGATGGGTTATAATCCACATCAAATTTTGGGTTTTTAATTATTCCCATTTTCAACCACTGATCCATAACTGACATGCTTAAAAATCACTGACAATAATAACTGAAACTATGTTAAACATTAAATTAAAAAACTACTTGAAAAGTATCACCATTAAAGACAATGCACTTACTTTTACTCAATAACTAAACTGATTGAACAGTCTGGCTATGAATGTATTTTTTTCCTAAAGATTTACTTTTATTGTTTTTGACAGAGAGAAAGAGAGATACAGGGACAGAGAGAAGGGGGAGGGCCCAGAACACTCTCCTTAGTTGCATATCATCGGTTTTTCCACATAGTTCCATTTCACAGGTGGGCGCAGGGCTGCACAGGGCAGGAACTGGGCCGGGGTCTCACCCCGATGAGAACTGAACTGGGGGCACTCCCCAGTTCAGCATATGGGTCCACATGGACCAGGGCTGGGATTTGATCCTCGGTCCCCAGGGCTGCAAAGTGAGCACTTAACCCACTGAGCCATCCCGGCTTCCCCTATGAATGTATTTATATGTCTGGGGAAGTTCTAGAAATATCACAAATGGATTCTTCTGAAACTGTGTGTAATGATTGGTAGAGCAGTTTGAGGGAAGGTTCATAGCTACACCCTCACCAATCATCATTCGCTAATGTGATCTAATTTTGAAGTGTCTCCATTAACAGTGATTCAAATTTAACATTTGCTGTTCCATAACTAATGTTTGCATGTTCTTACTTTACTTGTTTTTTCACCATTACTGATTATTTTTTATGTACCCATGAAGAGCTCAGCATGTATCCCCAGGGGCACACAAACCACTGCTTGGGAACCAACGCTCTAGCAGGGGTCCTCAAACTACGGCCCACGGGCCACATGCGGCCCGCCGAAAACATTTATCTGGCCTGCCGGGTGTTTTCGCTGCCTGTCCTGCTTAGCAGCCGACTGGTCCCAGGCCCGCAGTCCGGCCCTCCAATGGTCTGAGGGAGAGTGAACTGGCCCACTGTTTAAAAAGTTTGAGGACGTCTGCTAGAGGATAGGTACATGTCAACAATTTAAGGTTAACTACCAAAAAATGCAGTGTATTGTTTCTGAACCACTAGAGTGAAAAACAGGAATATGAAGAAAAGACAATAAAAAATTAATCAAAGACAGAAAAGCAACAAAACAAACAAGAAGCATGATAAAATATGGCATGTCAGCCCAAACACATCAGTGACTATAACAGATGGTTTGTGTGAGACAAAGCAAAGCTATGAGGTATTGACAAGGAATACCCCTAAAATAAAAAGACTCCAAAATTTTGAAAATAAAGAAATGAAAACAACATATACCAGAAAAATGCTAAAAAAGAATAAATATTTTTAATTAAAATATAGCTTAGATACAATATTGTATTAGCTGCAGGTATACACCATAGTAATGTAACATTTATATACCTTAAGTGATCACTGCAAGTCCAACAGCTATCTGACACTGTAGCACACTATCACAATATTATTGACTATTTTTTCTATGCTGTACATTACATCCCCAAGACTTATTTGATTTATATCTGGAAACTTAAACTTCTTATTCCCCTTCACATTTTCCCTCTCCTTTTAAAAAATTTTTAAATTACTGTTGACAGTCAATATTATTTTATATTAGTTTCAGATGTATAGTATAGTGGTTAGACATTGATGTAATTTAAGAAGCAATCCCCCTGACTAGCCTAGTACCATCTGGCACTATATATAGTTATTACCTATTACAGACTATATTCCCTGTGCTTCACTTTACATCTCCATAACTATTTCATAACAATAGACCAATATTAATCTTAGACAAAATATAGTTCAAGGTAACAATCACTAAGAGAAAACAAAGATATTGTTACTTTTGAAAAATAACAATCCACAAAAATCATTATAGTCACAGAGAGTTGCATGTTATCCCCAGAATTTCAAAGTGCCTAAAGTAAAAGGCCTTGTAAAAATGTGAGACAAAAATCCATAACTCCAATAAATCTAACACCTTTGGAATCTACTCCCATACACATTCCCCAGGTTTCTCATGCTATATTAACAAAGTTCGGTGTGTGAGTTATTTCTTTGCAGCTCATAGTAAATTCCTGTCCCTGGGGCATGCTGTGAATTGACCCCATATACTGGGAACATGGGATGGTTGCATTGGGTCATGAGAATGAGCACCCCCTTTTTAAGGCATCTTCCCCTACATGAGGTTATTACAGGGTTTTCAAGCCAAGGAAGGGGTGTTCCTTCCAATATCAGAGGGCAAGATCCTTCCACTGGCCAGGGAAGCTCAGAGTGAGTTGGGGGTCTCAGATTGTTAGTTTCATCAAAATCTAACCAGCTACTCCCCTTCCAAGTTTCAGAATCCCATTCTTTTCCAGTCAGTGTCCTCAACTTTCACCTAAGAAACTTGGCAACACTGTGAATTTAGCAAGCATAATTCAACAACCTACACAAACTAATTTCGTATCTGATTTCAGCAGTATCAATCCTGTGGCTACTGACATTCTATGGTAAGACCATGACTTGAGCCTGCGCTTGTCTTTTTCCTCTCTGTACATAGCGTGTCCAGGACAACCAACTCTGGTCTCAGTCTTTGTAGTCATCGTTATTGCCATCAGTCAAGTCTAGCAGTTACTTGGATTCTGAAGCATTTGTTTCCATTGACTTTGCGTCACAATTAACCACAGGTGATAGCCGGATAAATTGTGATGCCACTGCATGATATAGAGTACTGATATTCCATTTCCCACAGGTGAGGCGCTGAACCCTCCATGTAAGCCCACACTAATCCCAAACACCATGGGGTGGGGTGCTGTTTGTGAGAGGGAAATCCATCTTCTGGGGCCACTCTGGTTACCAATTCTGTGTCAGTCAGGGACCAGATAGGAGACGGTAACCATATAAAATTTTGAACATAGAAGGTTAATATGAAGTACTATTTACAGGAAGTCTATACTAATAAATAATACCCAGGGTAGGGAAAGCTGGGATGGCTCAGAGGGTTAAGCGCTCACTTTGCAGTCCTGGGGACTGAGGATCGAATCCAGCCCTGGCCCATGTGGACCCATATGCTGAAGTGGGGTGTGCTTTCCATGCAGGAGGCCCTCAGTTCAATTCTTGCCTCCCAGTTGGGCCCCTGGCTCGAGGGGGCGTGCCTCCCATGCAGGAGGCCCCCAGTCCAGTTCCTGCCCTGCACAGCCCCTGCCCACCTGTGTGGAACAAAACCATGTTGACAAACTGATAACGTACAACTATGGAGACTGCTCTGGGCCCTCCCCCTTCTCTCTGTCTCTCTCTGCCAAAAACAATAAAATAATTTTTTTTTTAATCCTAAAAAAATAGAATACCCAGGGCTGAGGAAGAGTAGCCAACTAACTGAAAAAAGTGGCCCCTTTTTTCAGGCTGAGATTCACATCTTCTACCAGAGGACGAGGCAGACGGCAGCCCATGGATGATGGGGAAGACTTCCAGCGCCGTGCTGCTCCAAAGCTGGGGAGCGGAGGCTGGTGGGCAGCAAGCCTCCCTCTGGGTGCCACAGGCAAAGCGCATGGGTTGGGGAGTGGCAATAAAACTTGGGAGGCCGTGTCCTCTATATATTCTCAGGTGACCACAGGGCAAGCAGAGTGGAGCACACCACAAACAGAAGACAGCCCTTTCCTCCTGCAATGTTCCTCCAGCAACCTTCACCGACCGGGTTTAGCCCGCGCTCCGCGGCAAAGGAGAAATGTCCGCAGCAAGCTTGTCCAGGGGCCGCAGCAAGCTTGCCCGAGGGCCGCAGGAAGGCTTTGAATGTGGCCCAACACAAATTCGTAAACTTTCTTAACACATTATGAGATTCTTTTTGGGATTTGGCTTTTCAGTTCAGCAGCTATCGTTAGTGTTAGTGTGTTTTACGTGTGGCCCAAGACAATTCTTCCAATGAAGCCAGAAGACTGGACAGCCCTGGCTTACAGTCTACCTGCCTTCTCAAGGCAATGAAGGGCAGCTTTGGAGCTGAGCGGCAGTAAATTATTGTCTAACTTACTTGCTCTTCATTGCAACCCATAGTTCTTCAGCCAGTTGCACAGAAACCCTGTACCTGGAACAGCATCCTAACCCTCATTCTCCATGGAGCTGCGCCCTGGGGGAGGCAGCCAGAGCTGCCCTGTTAACGTTTATTCCAGTACAGTGATCCAAGGACAGAGCCCAGGGGATGCCCTGGCTATCCCCCACCCCTAGTTCTCTGACTTCTCCATGGGCAGCATTGACCCAAACGCTCCCTTGACAGTGTCAGCAATCACTCCAGGCTACACTGGGTGTATCGCTGTCATTTGTTTTTGCCCATTGACATAGTAGTGACTCCTGAAACCATACAAGACCAGGCAGTTCTCTCAATATCCAAATTGGAGAGAAATATTACTGTGCCTCCTGAAGGAAGCATTTGTCTTGTGGGCACTAACACCACTAAGCTAGTAGAGCCCAGACCCACGCCAACAAGAAATGCTGTGGACTATCATGTAATCATTAGAGGGAGCAGAGGTAAAGTTACAGAGGATGAATCTGAGGCACAGACACCTTCCAAAGGTTGCACAGTTGGGAACACCTGAAATGAAATTCAAAACCAGGCCTGACTCCAAAGTCCACATTGTTTCCCATATACCATGTTGCTTCCTTCCCATCTGCCAAGCTGCTATGAAGTATTGGTCATAAAGAGTGTCACATCCTAAGCAACCAGCATCTAAGAGAATCACCTACATCTCACAGACACACAACACCCAGAGTCATGCTCAGCTGCTCACAGCCTTCCCTGACCGTTCCCGTTGTTTATCACCCCAAGAGCAGCACCATCTACCCAGGAATGTCCAAACAAAGTGTCTCACCTGTGTAGCTAGGGTTTCCTTCCCTTATCTCAGAGTTGCACCTTTTTCAAGCTTGACAATAGGACAGCAAGAACTAGTTCACAGCTCCAGACCTTCGGCAGGGTGTTACCAGACTCCCTACCCCATGGGCAGGGGACGCAGTCCGGCTCAAGTGTGGCGAGAATGGTGTTGCTGATAAAAAGGTGTCACAGGCAATGGCTGAGAGGAGGAACATAAGCTTCTGGGGAGGGACAACTGATGTTTAAGGATACCTCCAAGCTCCAGCTTGGTTGTTTAGAAAAAGGAGCCCCAGCTGCCAAGGAGCTGGGCCCTTACAGGCAATTAGTGTCACTAAGGTGTCTCCATCAAGAGGTGCGGGGGCGTGGCTATCACAGCCTCAAAACGTCTCTATTTCCTGGTCATCGGTACTCATGGCACACTAAGGGGAGAGGCGACACACATGGCCGGGATTTGGGGAAAATACTAAGTAGTACCTGCACAGTAAATGCAGAGTTCTTTTTTCCTATGAAGTAGCTGGTCATAATCGAATAGGGAAAGACCTGACCACGATGTAATTATTCTCCTCAAAGATGAAACTTCGTAATAATATGACTTTCATTTGGCTAGGTCACCCCCCAGACCCAGCTCTGATGTGGGTTTTAGAGACATTATCTAGTTTGTACAGCTCGCGGTGCTCAGCCGGGGTCAGGCATTCCTCATCTACTTGTTGAATTTTACCAATGAGTCAAGAGAGGTACCAGGCAAAGCCCACCTTGGGAAATCATGCGAAATGAGAAAACGTGCCTTCAGCTGCTGCCACCCAGCAGGGTACCACCCCCTCCTCTCCTCTCTCAGATGTCCCTCAGCCTGGGGACCTCATTCTGCTGCTTTCCCCTGACTGAAACTCGATACATCTCATGTTCTCAGCGCTGAGATGTCTCGTGGCAAATCTGATTCACAAATCAGTGCACATGTGAAGAGGCAAATAGACAGCCTACCATGATTTAAGTATATTTGCTAGTAAAACACAGCTTTTACCTTGTGTGAGACTAATTGCAATTCACTTCTGCTATAACAAACAGAGTGACTGTGACCCTGTGTGATCTAGAAGGGCCTGGCCTGCCCACACCCCCTTCTGAAAGAAACACCCCTAAACAGCCCTGCAGGGAACTATAATCCAATGTTCCCCCCTCCGCTCTGTCCACAACACTGGTGAACAGGGCAGTCAGTCCAGACTTCTGGTCTGGCCCCCAAAAGATGAACTTCGCAAATTGTGTACTTTTCCTAGGAATTGAGAAACTGAAAGCAGCTGGAATGTCACACAACTAGAAAATGACATAGGAAAGTTACACAGCTAGGGTTAGGCTATCATGGTCCAAAGAAGCTCTTCAGCCAAGAGAAGGATCAGGGCAGGAGAAAGAGAGGCGAATGGCTCCTCTGAGAGTTTCCTCAGCCCCAGCCTTCTCTCGGCTTCCATCCACTGTTCTTGACCTGTTTTGGGGAGTGCATGACATTGCCTCTTAAATCCATACACTATAAGAGCACTACCTAGAACAGGCCTGGGCTGACTTTCTCAGAGCAAGGGCTACTTCCAATTTTCTCCCAAGTGTCACAGTCCACTAGCTCTTTATGTTAATAATGTAATAATCAAAGTGTCTTCTAAAAAAAATAAAGAGTCCATTTCAAATCATAGAATCCAACAGATCAGAGACAGAGACACACCAGGGAGGCACTAGTAATAACCATGTTAATAATGACATAATACGGTATCTTCTATGACACGTACATGGTGGTCCACCAGTTAGCAGCAAACTTGGTGCAAACTCCTGTCCTCCAAACCAAAACTGCTGTGTCTGTCCTCAAAAGCAGGGATGAAAATACTTGACGAGTGTATGACGGAGGCTGCACTTGTCGGAATGGAGGTCTGCCCTGTCAGATTCCAGCAGGTGTGCACTGGCTGCCAGCTTAGGGCCGCAAAGTCATGACAGTTGGAAGAAGGCCATTTAGAGGGCTTCACAGAAATTCACTATAAATTATCAAGTTGATAGGGGAAAAGACACCTCTTTAAACCCTCACTCTTAACCCTAATGCTGTCTTTCCAGTTTCTACTTTAATCACTTGTTCTTATCAAGGAAAGATGGGATTTAGACTGGAATGTCCCTGCCCACTGTATTAGCTGATTAAGCCAGAGGGCAGGCCACAGACCCTGAGGGGCTAAGCACCCTTCATCCACGGTTCTGGGATCTGTTTTATAAAGGAATATTTTTTAATGGTATTAATCAAATCTATCTCTCCTGGTCTAGGGACCATTGGAAAGAGACTCATAACCTATTCCAATCTACCTCATTTGAAGAACCGAGTGAGACCTTCTGGATGGCTCCCAAGACCCTTCTCTTTTAGTCTAGTTAGGGCGAGAGCTCTGTAACTTCCCAATAGGCAGGGACAATGATCACACTCAGCAGGAAGTAAATACAGAAGAAGAGACCTTCAGCCACTCAACTTCCCATAGAGACTTAAGGGGATCAAATTTCTCAAGGAGAAGGCTAGGTAGGCAGCTAGAATAGGGGGATCTTGGGACACCTCCTATAGAGCGTGCATTGCCAAGGTGCTTACTGTTATAGTGAGTGCCTGACATTCCGCACGTAGCCCTTCTACCTGGCATTCTGCACCTAGTATTGTACTTTCCACTATTGCACCACTAGCCCCTCTCTGATTCCTCCAGTTCCCCTTTACTGCCTATGTAACTTTCCACTGCCACAGGTGCCCCTGGCTATTGTAAACCCTTCAGCTGATCCCGGATCCAAATTTGAAATATGCTTTTTGGCTTCTGTACAAATGCTTTTGCTGAACCCAACTAGATGAACAAGATGTAATTTTGCCTTTATAAACCTCTCACTTTCTGCCTTCAGGGCCACGGGTCTTTAAGAGACACTAGTCCTCCACGGTCGCCAGCTTCTGAATAAAGACTCCTAATCCGGCCCTCATACTTGGCACTCTTTGTGGGTTATTTCTTCTCGCGGGTTCCAACATTTGGACACCCCAGCGAGGTGCCCACAATGCAACCAGGAGCCTCTCCTGGGCAGCTGCCCCCATCCAGGGACTCCAATGGAGGTGCCACCTGATGATGTTCCAAGTCCCCAGACTCCCTCGGAAAGGGTTTGGCAGCCAACCAGGGTTTGGCAACCCCAAACCTACATGGAGTCTACCTGTACCTGTTTCACCTCCGGAGGTAAGTCCGTCTGTTCCTGGGGACCGGTCCATGGGGGCCATGGGGTGAGGACCGGCCGCGGTCAGACTCCCCCGGGGAAGACTCTCATGCCGAGACATTGCCTGAGAATCCTGGTAGAATATTTCTGTGGTCTCTGTTCTGTCTGTCTAAAGCCGTATAAGTTTACAGATGTGATTTGTTAGTCTTGCCATTTTTGTCTTTTTGTTCATCAATTGCTTGGAGATACCTCTTGTTTTTTCCCTTCTGACCTGAATCTCTGACCTCCTCTTCCAGGGGACTCTCACACCCCCTGAAATATACTCTCTCTTCTGATAACAACAGCGGGCCTCCGTCAACCACATAATTGCGATTAACGCGGCTGCCACCTTCAAAACTCTCAGAGGACAGGCTTAATGGGACAGATTTGATCAGTCCCCCAAGCTGTATGCTCTGGGAATGTTGGCCTTTTCCTGATCATTTTCCCTTTCTGGAAATTCTCCAGACTGGAGCGTGCACACGGCAGAAGACCCTGAGACAATTGAGGGACTCTGGCCACTCCACAGTGGGTCCCAAAGGTCTCTTGCTCTGCTTGCTACCAGCTTGAGATTTCTGCTCTTCCCTTACTTCTCTTCCCTCTCAATTAATGACCCCACTGGGCCCTTATCAGTTGCAACTAACTTAAGGTGACCAGATTTTAACATTGGTAAAGTGGAACACCATTGACCAGGGGTGAGGAGGGGGTTCTTGATTAAAATTTTGGTCTATATGGAGCAACAAAAATTTTCATAGAACGCAAAAATAGTATTGCAATATATTTTTTTAATTTCAACATAAGTACAATTTACAAATATAATACATAAAAAAATTATGTATAGTATTATTTTATTCTTTGGCATATTTCTCATTTGAGTGATTTTTTTTTAGTAGATTGCTGTCATTGTTTAAAAGGTCATGAAATTTTTCACAAGAATTTGTTAAATTATATTTCACACATAAAATGGCTTTCAAAGTCTCAACACTTAATTGTGATTTTTCTGATGTCCACACTTTATTTACCGTAGAAAAAAACGCGTTCAGTCGCAGCATTAGTTCCTGGTAAGAACAGCACGTATTCCACAATTTTTAGTGCATTATTGTATGAAACATGGTTTGTTTCAAAATGATGAAATATTTCTAACCATTTGTTCTCTATTGTGATTTCTTCTGATGCCCAAGATTTAACCTTTTCCTTATCAATATATTTTTTAAATAATGATACCTCATTAAAAAGATCATTTTCAGAAATATTACTATATGGGAAATTTTGAGCAATATGATCGAATGATTTTTGCACAACATTCCAATTAAGTTCTTGTTTTAATGTAACCCAATGAAAATGTTCAATATCATTGTAATGTACCGTCCATTCTTCTAAATAATCTATGCAGTTACTATAGACCTTTTTAACGTGATTCATGATATCTGCACAATTTATCGCACCTTTTTCTTCTAGCTGGCTTATACTATTACGGATAGTTAACGGAAGAAAATTATTTTCTAACCACTCTTGACACTAAAATTTTAAATTATTAACTTCATTTGCTACTTCGATTACCGAAATTTTATCACCTTCAATAAGTTTTATAGCATTTTGAAAAAGAGCTGATTGATTGTGTACAAACTCTAGTCAAATTTTTGAAGATTGTTTTTCAAAAAACTCTTCTAAAATTCTAGGACATTTATCCTGTGATAGAAAGTAGGATTTCAAAGGATTGTAGATTTTCAAAATTCTTTCGACAGCTGGCAAAAGAGCTAACCAGAGCGTTTTACTGTATCCAAGTATTTTCTGATATTCAACTTCTGCAGTTTCACAAGATTCTTAAAGCATTTCATAGCGCACGGTGTATATATAGAAATAAGAATATATTTTAATAACAATATTTTCCACATCTACGGGCAACAAGTCAGCAGCTGTTTGAATAGCGTTATGTATTATGTGCGCTGCACAACCAACACCAATAATGTTTTGATTAAGGTTTTTGTTTAATTTATAAAAAATATTATTTGTACCTCTTCTCGCTTTCCCTCCAAAATTTGTGTTCGTGTTGTCAGCACAATATGCAATCATTTTATGTTTTAAATTGTTTTTTTCCAAAATACTAATAATGGAACTGAAAATTATTTCAGAAGTTTCGCCGGGCAAAGAAACAAAATCTAAAATTCTAATTTTTATTTCAGTTTTCGAATCAAAAAATCTAATAATGGTTGGAAATAACTTTATATCCTTATGATTAGATGCGTCAGAATATATTTTTATAAAATTATGTTTTTCTAGATTTTTGTTTAATTCTGAAAATGCATATGGGGAAAGCACATTACACACACTTGCCTCGGATTTTGTTCTAGCACAGGCAAATTTTTTGTTGAATAACTTTTTGACAACTTGTGATGTACAGTCCATAGATCTGAAGGAATGATTGTGATTAATAGCATGAAAAGACATAAGTCCTGCTAATGTTAATTTCTTTTCTTCGTCTCCATAAGTTGTTTTCAGAAAAAATTCCTCTTTTTTGGAGGAAGATGCAGCAGTATTTAAATATCTTTTATGTTTCTGTGTCTCCAAGTGCTTTGAAATATCACTCTTCCCGCCGTGCGAAATAGAAAATTCACCATTACATTTCTCACATTTTACCATGTAATTGCTTTTGGTTTTTTTAATAAAAGGAAATTCACTTCTTAGATCATCGTTGAATTTGCATCCTCTTTTCTTACTCGTTATGTTAAAAATCTAAAATAAATAATTTAAAATTATATTATAAATTATTATATACATATTGCTTAAAAACACAGTAAGTAGGTACGTAATTACACAAACATATTTTATTGTTAGTTTATAAATTAAATTAATTTGATTGTTATAAAGTAACTATATTTTTAAAATTATTTTAATTGTAATCTTATATTTCTTTATAAATAATAACAATACTAACTTGTATTATTTTTTCTCTGAATTTGCCATAATGTAAGTCGTGTCACTTTCAAGGCCAGCGCTAGACTTTTTGCCGCCACTATAAAATATAAATAATACGAGTACTGTCTGCTAAATTCAAGAAAATTTATGTATTTATGAAATATGTAAATAAATTACTTACCTAAATTATCTGAATAGCTGATTTGTTGACATCACTTATTTAACTAGCACTAGCACGCAGTATGATGTGTATCGTCTGAGAGACAGTTACAAAATGTTTCGTCGTTGCCAATGCCAAAAAATGCCATTGTTCATTAAGTCCAAATAATGGTGGTCGAATTCTAACAACTGATCAACAATGGGAACTTTGATAAGCAGTTCTCGATAATGAGTTCTCAACAATTATTTGTTATTATTAAAGTTTAACATTATAAAATTAACAAAAATAATATAAAACTTACATCCTGGCGAAATAGCCACATGGCCGCCAAAAACCGTATATTCCCTTCCCGTTCTCCCGCCGTTCCCTAGCTTGTCATGCATTCTTTCCAAAAATTGGAACTTTTTTTAAAACGCCGCAGGATGCGGGACAAATTGTTAAAAATCGGGACTGTCCCACCAAAAGTGGGACATCTGGTCACCTTGAACTAACTCCCGAGGTCCTTTGTATTTTATCTCTCATCTCTGTCTATATCGTTAGTTTTATTTTCATAATGGGGGAATCCCAGTAACCAGCAAGTTGCAGTTTTGGTAGTCATGACACCCATGTTTGGGAACGTAGCACAGAAGCCTGGTGGTTAGGAAACTGAGCCACAGGAGGGGACAATACCAGGACCCATTGTCCATAGCCCCTCAAGTAAGACCGGATAAAAAATAAAAATAGACATGTCACCTGGCTCAGCCTCAACCTATTCTATGTCACTAACCAAGTACGACACCTCCCATGTTAGGAATTAACTGCAGTGAAATCTCGTCCTCGCAGTTGTTGACACTTCTGTTTATACATATGATCTGATGTCTATATATGCTTTCTATATTAAATGATGTAATGATGTCTCTGTCTCAGAATGGTGTGGCCAGATTGTAATGTTTAATTGACTTTAAGAAGTTAATGACTTAAAGAAATAAAAACCCAGGCTCTTCTCAGGATCATATGATCTAGGAAGATGTTTACTAAGGCTAGTTTGAGTTTTAAGTCCTTTCTGTTTTCACCAGTGTTTAAAAGATAAAAAAATTGTTTTAAACATGTTCTGAAATGTTATAGATGAGATATTACCAACAAAACTTAAGCTTCTAGAGGTTGTATAATATGTTTATAAATTTACCAATGGAAATGCTAACTTTTGCTTTTCAGTTGTCAGTAAAAACTAAGGTTCAGAGGGTTATGGATGCTGATTGATATGGAGATTTTGCACGTCATTAAATATATATGTTTTGAGAAGGAAGGTCAATGTGCCTTGGACACTTTTCACTGGCTTCTTTTGGCAGGGTCAAAAGCAGCTGCTAGAAGGCCCACAAATTTATCAAAAGTTAGCAAAAGTATTCAGGGCCCTCAGGCAACACCTACTGCTTTTCTGGAACGGCTCCAGGAGGGTTATCGAACCTATACTCCCATTGACCTGGAAGCCCCAGAAAACCAGAGGGCTGTTAATCTGGCTTTTGTTTCACAATCAGCACCTGACATAAGACGGAAACTTCAGAAATGAGATGGGTTTCAGGGGATGAATCTCTCCCAATTACTTGAGATTGCCCAGAAAATATACAATAATAGGGACAATAATGGGGGCCCACAGGAAAGACGGATGGCGAAGGCTGTTAGAGCTGCCCGACAGGAAACAGGGATTTCACACCCCAGGGGACCCTTCCAAAGAAATCCCAGACC
Source organism: Craseonycteris thonglongyai (assembly GCA_004027555.1). Lineage (NCBI taxonomy): Eukaryota > Metazoa > Chordata > Mammalia > Chiroptera > Craseonycteridae > Craseonycteris > Craseonycteris thonglongyai. The sequence goes on along the minus strand of PVKE010007381.1, from coordinate 6,426 downwards.
AAGTAACCGTCCCCCCTTAGGAAGGAACCAATGTGCTTATTGTAAGAAAGAGGGGCACTGGAAAAATGAATGCCCTGAGAGGAACAAGAACGCACAGGGATTTCGCTCCCCCACAAAGGTACTAAATATAGGGGAAGAAAACTGAGGGGGCCCAGGCTCCTATGATTTGACCCCCCAGGAGCCCAGGGTCACTTTACAGAGAGGGGGACACCAGTTAGTTTCCTGGTAGACACAGGAGCTACACGCTCGGTTCTGACCCAGCTGATGGGACCACTCACTACCAAAAAGACTTCCATCCAGGGAGCCACAGGAAAAATAACCATCTGCCCTTGGACCTCCCAATGGACTGTAAATCGAGAACAAAATACCGTTACTCACTCCTTTCTGGTAATACCAAACTGCCCCTACCCTTTATTAGGAAGAGATCTCCTCCGGACGCTTCAGGCCACAATCTCCTTTGAGGGCAACCAAGCCCATCTCGCAGTCTCACAGCCTGTCCAAATTCTACTCACCCATCCTTTCTCGAAGGAATATCTTTTCCAGGATGCACCACCCACCGAGGGACCGGATGCCACCCCCACCATCCAGGACGACTACTTGCATCACTTGCAGACCAAATTTCCCGGAGTCTGGGCAGAAAACAACCCACCAGCACTGGCTCAACATCATGCTCCAATTGTCGTCCAACTCTTGGCTATGGCTACACCCATCCAGGTAAGACAATAACCCATGAGCCAAGATGCCAGGAAGGGAATTGCCCCCCACATCTGGAGGCTAAAGGACTCAGGCATCCTCACCAAATGTAAGTCCCCCTGGAACACCCCTTTGCTCCCAGTTTTAAAGCCGGAGACTAAGGACTATAGGCCTGTTCAAGATCTAAGGGAGATAAACCTACAGGTTGAAACTATGCACCCGACAGTTCCCAATCCTTCCACCCTCCTTAGCCTCCTCTCTCTGGCACAGCATTACAATACAGTGCTGGCTTTGAAAGATGCCTTCCTCAGCATCCCTGGGGCCTCCATACTTAAGGTGACCAGATTTTAACATTGGTAAAGCGGGACACCATTGACTGGGGGTTTTGAGGGGGGGGGGTTCTTGATTAAAAATTTGGTCTATCTCCCACCATTCCCTAGCTTGTCGTGCATTCTTTCCAAAAATCGGGACTTTTTTAAAACGCCACGGGACAAATTGTTAAAAATCAGGACTGTCCCGCCAAAAGCGGGACGTCTGGTCACCCTACCCATAAGCCAACCTCTATCGCATTCGAATGGACTGACCCAGACACTGAGGTCACAGGGCAACTCGCTTGGACTCGACTGCCTCAGGGATTCAGGAACGCACCCACTCTGTCTGATGAGGCATTGAGCCAGGACCTTGCCCCCTTTTGGGCCTTATATCCCCACTGTTCTCTGCTACAGTATGTAGATGACATCCTGGCAACAGAGACCGAATCAGGCTGCAAAGAGGCTACAGATGCCCTTTTAAATCCCCTCCAAACTCTGGGATTTGGGTATCAGCCAAAAAGGCACAATTATGTCCCACTGAAGTGACCTACCTGGGGTACATTATAAGACAAGGGAAAAGGGCTCTGTCCCCTGCTGCATACAGGCAGTCTTATAGACTCCCCCGCCTGCCACCAAGCAACAAGTCCGAGAAGTCCTCGGAGCTGTAGGATCTTGCAGGCTATGGATCTTGGGATTTGCTGAAACTGAGAGGCTATTATGTGCATGTACAGGGGAAATCAGCCCTTAAACTGGACCCCAGTTAAGCAACAGGCTTTTGGGAAACTGAGAGGCTCTCACCTCCCCCCCAGCACCGGCTCTGCCAGATGTGACCAAGCCTTTCCACCTCTTTGTGCATGAAGTACGGGGCATCGCATAGGGAGCCCTAACCCAGACGCTTGGGCCCTGGAACAGGCCCACTGCTTACTTCTCTAAAAGACTAGCCCCCGTGGCAGCCGGCTGGCCAGCCTGTCTCCAGGCCGTAGCCACCACGGCATTGCTCATCAATGAGGCTGATAAATGGACATTGGGCCAAGAACTAACTCTCACTGCCCCCCATCGGTTGAGGCCTCCTCCGGAGCACCCCAGGGAAATGGGTCTCAAATGCCCACAGCACCCAGTATCAAGCCCTGCTGCTGGATCAGCCTCGCATTAGAGTCCATAAGACCATGGCTCTTAACCCTGCTGGTCTCCTCCCGGACGACCACCCGGAGGAACCCCTGCACGCCTGCCTGGAGAGTCTCTATGTCATCCAGACCACCTGGCCGGACCTCATAGCTGTCCCCCTGTAAACGCCGGAGGAGATGTTGTACACTGATGGTAGCAGTTTTGTCATGACGGGGTCAGGTATGCAGGAGCTGCAGTGGTCACTCTGGAACACACCATTTGGTCACAGGCCCTCCCCCACAGGACATCTGCCCAAAAGGCAGAACTAAAAGCTGTCACCATCTACACTGACAGCCAGTACGCATTTGCAACTGCGCGCGTCCACGGGGCCATCTATAAGGACAGGGGACTTCTCACCTCAGCCGGAAAGGACATTAAAAACAAACAAGGAATCCTGGCCCTTCTGGAGGCCATTTGGCTACCACGTGCTCTGCCCCTGGTACACTGTAAAGGCCACCAGAAAAGGGACTCTCCAGAGGCCCAAGGAAACCGGGCTGCCGATGAGGCCACCTGCCAGGCGGCCCTAAAACCAGTGGGGCCATCACCAGTCCTGAGATCCCTACCAGCCCCCACTAGGCCACCTTCGCCCTCCTACACCACGGAAGAAAGTAACCATGCTCTACAATTACAGGCTGAAGAAGCAGCTCCTGGGTGGCAGATCCTGCCCGATGGACGTGTTCTGGTCCCTGAGGTTTGAGGTTGAACCTTGATCACTCAGATACACCAGGCTACACATTTAGGAAAGTCCAAACTAGCTGAACTCCTACGGCCTAAGTATTACACCCCTCATCTAAATACTCTGATTTCTGATGTCACCTCTAGGTGTGCTACCTGCGCCCAGGTGAACGCTGGGCCGCACCATCAGCCCCCCCTGGGGATCCGAGCTCAGGGGAACTCCCCAGGGGAACACTGGGAATTAAACTTCACCGAGGTTAAGCCCCCAGCAGGACACAAATATCTTCTAGCCTTCATAGGTACTTATTCAGGTTGGGTCAAAGCTTTCCCTACCCGCTCTGAAACTGCCATCACAGTAATTAGAAAACTACTCCAAGAAATAATACCCCATTTTGATCTCCCTAGAATCCTAGATGCTGATAATGGTCCGGCTTTCACAGCCCAAATTTCCCAAAACCTTACCAAAATTTTAAATATTAATTGGAAATTACACTGTGCCTACTGGCCACAAAGCTCTGGTCAGGTAGAATGAATGAATTGGACTTTAAAGGAAGCACTTACTAAATTTATTTTAGAAACCGGTGAAAACTGAACCAACCTACTCCCACTGGCTCTCTTAAGGGCTCAATGTACTCCCTATAGACAGGGATTCTCTCCCTGTGAAATCATGTTTGGGAGACCACCCCCTATACTCCCTAAGCTTAGAGAGGAATTGCAGGCTGAAATCCATAATCACTCCCTCCTCAAGTCTTTGCAGGCGCTCCAAGAAACCCAACAGGGACTCCATAAAACCCTCCGGGACATCACCCCTACGCCCTCTTCAGAACCTGCACACTCCTTCCAGCCCGGTGACTGGGTCCTCGTCAAAAGGTTCGCCACTTCAGGACTCACTGCTTGCTGGAAGGGACCCTACACCATCATCCTCACCACCCCCACAGCCGTCAAGGTGGATGGACTCTCTGCCTGGCTACACCACTCCCAGATCATGCCTACACCAGCAGAATGGAAAGCCACCGCTTCCCCCAGACGACCCTCTAAAGCTAAGACTCTCATGCTCCTCGCATTCCTATTCCTAATTCTTCTCCCCCAGGCCTTCCCTGTTAGGCGACCACCCCTTTCGCCAGCCCACTACAGATGAGAACTCACAGAAGGCACCACTGATCCCTTCTAGGAGCCACCCCTAACAGAAATGGTGCCACAAAATAGACGAGGCTTGGATCTCCTCTTATTACAACAAGGGGGATTATGTGCAGCCTTAGGAGAAGAATATTGTTTTTACGCTAATAGATCAGGGGTCACACGGGAAAGCCTTGCTTTGGTTCGTAAAAATATAGAAAAGAGAAAACAGGCTTTAGGAAGTTCCGAAAGCTGGTTCCAATGACTATTTTCCTGGTCCCCGTGGTTAACTAAGTACTTTACTATCTAGCATGATAGGGCCCCTGATAATTCTCCTCCTATTATTACTATTTGGCCCTTGTATCTTCAACTGTCTCCGCTGATTTATAAAGACGCGCATAGATTCTGTTAAACTCATGGTCTTACGTACTCAGTATCACTCTTTACAAGACATTCCAGAGACCCTGACACGTCCCCATAGAATCAATAATTTGAATCTCCCATAAAACCAGTGGGGAATGTTATAGTGAGTGCCTGACATTCCGCACGTAGCCCTTCTACCTGGCATGCTGCACCTAGTATTGTACTTTCCACTATTACACCACTAGCCCCTCTCGGAGATTTCTCCAGTTCCGCCTCACCGCCTTTGTGACTTTCCACTGCTTTCCTTACTTTCCTGGCTGTTGTGATTGCCACAGCGCCCCTGGCCATTGAGATTATGCAGGTGCCCCTGGCTATTGTAAACCCTTCAACTGCTCCCGGATCCGAATTTGAAATATGCTTTTTGGCTTCTGTACAAATGCTTTTGCTGAACCCAACTAGATGAACAAGATGTAATTTTGCCTTTATAAACCTCTCACTTTCTGCTTTCAGGGCCACGGGTCTTTGAGAGACACTAGTCCTCCATGGTCTCTAGCTTCTGAATAAAGACTCCTAATTCAGCCCTCATACTTGGCACTCTTTGTGGGTTATTTCTTCTCAAGGGTTACAACAGTTACCACCCTACTCTCAGGAGATTTTCCCCACTCCCCCGCCCCAGATTAAGCAACCAAAGGAGGAGATAGAAGGGAAAGTTAGCTAAAGAAGTGATGGACTGCCAGGCAAAAGACCCTACACCCAACAGGGTGTTCTCTTTTCCCGAAAGAAAGGCAATAAAAACTGCATAGCTCCATGTACTTGGCCTTTTGAGCCACCTCTTGCTCAAGGCCCACTTTCACCTCCTGGAAGTGGATTTTTCTCTACTTTTCCTTTCAATAAACTTTCCTTTTACCATTGTACTTCAACAACATCTCACTCAATTCTTTGTTCGGGATGCCAAGAACCTGGACCTCCCCAGTGCTGAGGAGAATCCCATTCTCCAGTAACAAAGTGAGATGTGGTCCTCTCATTGCTCCGGCCCAGACTTGGCTCTGCAAGCCTCACTCCCTGGTCAGTGGTGCCTGTAAGGAGAGGAGGTGGGGCCCTTCTGAAAGACAAGGGAAATCACCCTGGTCCGGCATACACAGCAAAACCTCGGGTGAAACTAAAGAACTCATTTCAAATTTGGGTTGCTCTCTGTCCGCTTGAGTAAGAATGGGTCAGGGTGTGGCCATCAGAACAGGGAGAAAATCTCTCTGAAGCTCTTAGGGGAGATTTTGTAGGTCCCTGTAGATAAAGAAACAGTGCTGGTGGCCCCAGTAGAGGAGGAGGACCACACTCACTCCTTCAAATAACCCCTGCTAAGTACTTAGTTTCCATCGGTGATATCCAAACCTCTTTGCAAAGTGCAAATGAAATTTATAAAAATAGGTACCACTGGGGAAACTGGGATGGCTCAGCAGGATAAGCGTTCACTTTACAGCCCTGGAGACCAGGGATCAAATCCCGGCTCTGGCCCAGGTGGACCCATGTGCTGAACGGGGGTGTGTCCCCAGTTCAGTTCTTGTCGGGGCCTATGCAGAGGCTCCCAGCCCAGTTCCTGCCCTGTGTAGCCCCACGTCCACCTGCAGAGTGAAACCATATGGGAAATTAATGCTGTCAACTATGGAGACTGCTCAGGGCCCTCCCCCTTCTCTCTGTCTCTCTCTGTATATCTATCTCTCTGTCAAACACAATAAAACAATAAAAATAAATCTTTAAAAAAAAAATAGGTACCCCTTATATATGAGGGCTGTTCAAAAAGTATCCAGCCATGTAATATGAAAATTAGAGGCATTTATGGCTGGATTTTTTTTCCCAACAGCCCTTGTATTTTTAAGCTGATATCTGTATTTTTCATCTTAAGCTTAAACATTTGCAAAGAACACACCTTTCAGTTAAACATTAATATTTTTTTTAATTGTTAAATTTAAAAGGGTGACATTGATTGGTAACAACTAGACAGTTTCCAGATGTACAAGTCCACATCACATCACCCATGCATCTCGTTATGTGCTCACCACCCACAATCAGCTCCCCTTCCATCTCCATAAATCCGGTGCCCATTCCC